>JALPQI010006054.1:0-65360 GCA_025490895.1 Thaumatotibia leucotreta
GTATAGTGCTTTTCTGAAACTTGCAATGAAATAAAAAATCGAAAGTGATTTTCACAGTACACAAATAAGTCAAAGAACGAAACGAATCAAATAATAATAAAAAAAAACAACTTATACGTAATTTTTTTTTAAACGATTTGAGATAATCTTTTACCCGTCGACATTGACATTAGTTCTTTCTACGGTTATATTATATGATATGTTCTGTCACTTTACAAGTTACTTCCGGTATTTAACTCTAAAGCAGGTTCCTTCCGGCACTTTATAGTCCTAAAACTGCAAAGTTGTTATGAAATGCCTTTACATATCAAGTTCAATCATCGAACCAGCGAGATGGTACTTCCTGGCTTAATTTGACGTACGTAATACCAACATTTCATTGCAAGTTTGAGAAAAAGTACATGTTTGAAAGAGGTAAACAATAGGCAGCCTTATCGCTTAACCCTAAGTCACAAATACAACTTAAGTAAAGTCACATTTCATGCATTGCACCAATACAAGAACAACTGAAATATAAATTTACTTAATTAATCAAAATTTGTAATGCCGCAGTGCAAACTTGCAGGCTTGCAGCATCTGTTCAGCGCACTGTTCTATAATGCAAGTCGTATTAACGAGGCCGAATGAAAACCGCAGAGCCGCTCCACGGGCGTAAGCACCTTCGTTTGCTATGCTAATTGGTCGGATAAGCTGCCAACGCGTGCATGCAAGAAATGTAACCCTATTCCTAAATGCCAATATGTATTTCTGTTGTCATAATCAGCTTAGAACAATTCCCTATACAATAGGATTACAGAAAAATAAAAAAATCATCCCCACTTTACGAGTGCGAGTTTGTACCGTTTTGTCGGCGTAATTAATATGTATACTTGTACCAAATTGAAAATTTCTAGTACTAAGGGCCACTGAGCTATGCTGCAGACAGATAGGCGAAACTACAAGGGTTTCTAGTAGCTACGTAACCCTAAAAAATGCATCATACAAAAACGTGACCATGGAGATAATTACATTTTGGAACATGTTTGGAACATAGTTTTTTTATATATGGGCTGGGAAAATATTGCGAGTAAGATGGGCTTTTTCAACATTTATTTTGAAAATTACAATTTGTACTTTTATTACTTTTAACTATAAAAACCGGCCAAGTGCAAGTCAGGCTCGCGCATCCATAGCAAATAATAAAAAAATTACAGTTACCAGTACCTACTTTGATCAAACCAAAAATTGTTGAGAGAGTTTATTAATAGCATTGCTTATATTTTGTTTAGAATGTTATACCCCGTAGTTAAAGAAATGGAGGGGGGACCTACTATTAACGATATTAAGTTCTGATATCTCGAAAACCGCTCACTTAAACAAAATACGTGCATTATAAGCCATTTTGAAAGACCATTTCATTGTTTATGCACATCGAAAAAACAAAAAAAAACATTCATATATGGAAGGCTCCACTCCAATCTTTTTTTTATTATTTAGTAGCATAATTGTGCTGCGGTTTATACAAAACATTTCCTTATCAAATTTCATTACTGCAGTCCTAATAGTTGCCGAGGAAATAAGCTGTGACAGACGCACATACGCACATGAATCTATAAGCCTTCCGCTTTAGCCATTTTGTCTACGGAACATTAAAAACCCTCAGATACTTAGCCAATGCTGCAGCACGGCAATGTGCCAGTGGATTATATTTCCGAAACATATCTTTTCATTCCGCCGCTAATGAGCTTTTCCGTCCCGCATTTTCTTGGTTTCGCATTTTTCGCATTTTTCGCTAATTTCCGTATCAATTTTATCACCTTACCGCCGAGGCGATTATCTCGAGATTTCTCGGCAGTAAGAATGGGGGTTGCGTTATCTTATCTATTCACCTAATTACATTATTGAACAATGAGAATATTATTTATAATCTCTCTCTTCTGCTATTCTATTAACACACACACACACACGACTTTTATTCTATTAGTTAATACCAACATTTTTAAGTTGCTAAACAATACCTAAATACGTCAAAAAAACCCGAAGAATAAAACCGATTTTTCTCAGTGTCAATGTCACATTCAGAGGTGTCTCGATATTTTACAATTCTTGCAGCAGTTCCATTATTCTGTTAAATAAACTTTTTCCACAGAAAACTTTACAGAGGACGAATGAAAAAAGTTTGCGTCTCGAAGTAATCAAAAAAGTATTTCGATCATAAACAATGTTTCTTTATGTAAGTTCCAATTTTGCGTTGTACATTCCTACCAAATATTTCGAAATAATAATAATAGAAGCTTTAGACAACTGTGCTTACCACAATAATTTATTCATTAGGTGGCCTCAAAATGCAAATGAGTATTTCATATCATATTTCTGAAATTATTTTTGTTAGCGAATAAGGTTCGGCTCCGCTACAAAGAGACGCGAGGCGTACAATTTATTCAAAGGCCCAAGGCACGTGGGACGCGGGGACTCCCGACTGGACAAAGGCCGAAAATTGCTATTATTAACGCGAACCTCGGAGAGGCATTCAATTTTAAGTAACAAAGTACCTCGCCATTTGGAATTAAAAAAGGCTAAAAACTCGAAGGCACGCACGAAAAGGATTAGCGGAATTGTGATCCAACAAAGTTTTAGGGAACAGGAAACACGAAAGGCGTTCTGAAGTTTAATTGGAAACGTCTTGTAAAATTGATCGCGACTTCCGAAGTTTAGTTTATTTGCTTCGCGAACTGGAAAACGGAGCTGTCAACTAATATTACTGAGGTCTGGAAAATCATACGTCGACAAATATAGCGTGGGTTTATCCAAATGAATAGCAGCCACAAACTTTAAAAAAATCTTGGTACATTTATGATCAGTGGTTTTACACATGTTTTTATCAGATCACATTTCTGCGAAATAAACGGACCCAGTCATAATACTAACTAGCAGAAAATAAATACTTTTGAGCATCAACTAGACATTATGAAGATAAGAATGGAAAAGTGTGTTCTTTCCACGAATTCATATTTTTGACAATTAATTATATAATTTCATTTAGTTCCATAACACAGCTCGCAGGTTCCGTTTTTCATGTTCTAAAGCTTCAAATATGTCATTTATTATAATTATATACTTAGGGTCCGTCAATAAACACGCCGGATAACATCATAATACAAGTAGGTTATTAAAACATTATCGCCTCCGCGCCTGAGTGCATCTGTGAGCAAGTGGTGCTCCAAAACGCATTACGCTTGCCTGTTGAAACTGATGTACATACAGGTATAGTCAATAAAACCTAAGCCAGGCAAATATAAGCCTTAAGTTATTGTCGTAGAGGATTTAACGTGTGAAATATTTTCTCATTTTACCCGTACAAAATAATACAAGAAGAAAAGAGACAGACGCTCCAATGCGGGACAGTTTCTGTCAATATTGCCACTGCTCTTAACCATCATACAAAGCAAATAATTCCTTGATGTCCAATGGAGGTTTTATTTAAACCACACTAACGAAATAACAAGCTACTCAGAACTCAGAGTACATACAAGAAAACATTAAATTCATAATTTTAATTCATAGTTTGATAGTAGTATACTAGAATAGTAGTAGTAGTAGATAGTAGATATACTAAAATGGATTTTACGACGTGAATAATAGGCATTTATTTGAAAGTTTTTGTAAGTATACAGGGTTGGCAAAAAAAAGTACTTCCGTTGCCAGTGAGGCTTTGGGAAGCAGAATAAGCACTTAAGGATTTTTCAAAAAATATGTTCACGTTTCATAAGTAGTAGTTCTAAGTACAGTACCTTTTCGAAAAAAAGTCGCCTCACCTGAAACTTCCATAAACCTCCTAGGGCAGTATCCTGATTCCCAAAACCTCAACTGGCGACGGGAATATCTTGTGTTTTGGCCAGCATGTATATGTATATATCAAATCTGTTCATTAGCAAAAATGACTAAGCATTAAAATAGGATAGACTAAAAAGCTAATAAAAGCCGTCCTATTTTTTTTGTTCAAATCAAAATACTTGATATATAGCCGTCCAATGGTATTTACTCGTTTGTAAAAATAGGAACAATATTTAAGTCAGTGTACATGGAAAGGTGTATAAAATGGACTTTATTGAACACGTAAGATATATTTTTAGGGACGTGACAAGGTGACATTCCATGTGCACTGACACATTTTATGAACTATTAGATGAAATAGACAACTAGTCATTTGCAGTTGCAAGGCAACATAATTCCAAAAGACGATCTAGGTCTAACCGTCTTGTTGGCACGTCGCATTCCGGCTCCGAAAGATAAGTTTTATTACATTCCCAACACAAAAGAAGGAATTATAGCGAATGTGCGCGGTCAAATATTTCCTCTTTCTTTAGTGCGTTGATAAACATACTGCGGCTCGAATATGCCGCAGGTACAGCAACTAATATTTAGATATCATATTTTTGAAATATGCCACAGCGAAAAAAGGTATAACACCTAAAAATACATTATTTTAGTAGTAGTAGTAAATCACTTTATTGTACACAGAATATGTTACAAAAACAGTTATACAGAAATGTAAGTACAAAGGCGAACTTATCCCTATAAGGGATCTCTTCCAGCTAACCTTTGAGAGATTGAGTGGAGAACCGAAAGATTCTATTTTATTGTATTTTATTTTAATTGTAGTATTTACGAAAGATTATCCTAATATTTAGAAATATGATGCATAACAATTTGTATACCTTAAGATGATACATGGCACTATCCAGCCTTCATGCTATTGTTAATTTTCTGGGATTCTATTCAAACCTACCTGCCGATGCCGGAGCCGACTATTGAGGCGAGTTTCACCAATTTTTAAGTAAAGATCTTATAAATAGTACTCCTACTATTTAATGTTTATATCATTTACATCGCCTATTCCAGCTATGTGATCCCCATTAAACAGATGACATTAATATTCGATTCTCATATTGCTCCATGCCACTGCCATTACATACACAGAAAGTATTAACTTTGAGAACACAAGCCCTTCATTGTCAATTTATTTATTTTGCAGTGCTATACCTACTACATATTTAATTACTCACAATGGTTACTTCAACAATTTTGTCCATAATTTGATATTTGTACAATGATATTCGTGTTTGTTTTAGTACAATTACTATATGTATCAGGGCGGTGTATAGGTGTAGTCGGCAATAGAAATATTTATTTACAACGAAGCTAGGTCTATGGTTCCCCGGTAAGGTTCGCGCGAGAGACAATAAAATGTATGATATGATTTTATTGTAATAATTGTTCCAGTGTTTTATTGCTTATATACCCAAACTTATTGCCTCCTAGGGGCCTTCTGGGGAATGCCGTCCATAATGTGTGTTTTCTTGAAGATAATATGCTTTGTTTTTTGGAACTTTGTCGCAAAATTCAAATACAAATCGTCATCTAACTATCGCGTGCTCTCTACTAAGTATAATATAATAAATATACTATATTTTACTCATGAATGATGACTAGATGCCTACATACTTGAAAGCTAGCAGTGTCAACATGAATCCAATTAAATGTTATATTACAAATACTTTGAATTTTATCTCGGCCATCTCGTAATTTCATTCTCAACAATATCCCATTTGTTAGACAATACTAGAGCTAAAATGTTTCAAGCGATAAGAGGCATTGCGTAGTCTCATCTTACAGAGGTTCAAGTTATAACTTGCTCTTAAGCATTACATTGTTAATACAAGGTATAATTCTTGAAAGCATAAATAAAGGTACCTACTGTGTAAATGGATCCTCTAAAAATAATGTCTCAACTGGAAACTGGAAAGTATTGTAAAGTATTATTTTTGTTGGATAAACTTCTACCTAATCATTAGTAGTTTTATATTATACAGTATCAATATCTGTGCCACTTTTATAAATAAAAAAAAAACAATCAACTTCAATACCCTCTTATCTCGTCATAACACAGTGAAGAAGAATAGCAAAGCGTGTGTCACATCTCTGGAGTTACAAGGGCTAAGCTTACGGCTATGTTTTACCATCAGGCGGCTCAAGTGATGCTTGTTTGCTATTGCCGACTGGCATGAAAATCCTTAATTGAGGACAATGAAGAAATGTAAACTGTTGTTTTTAATAGTGTTCAAGGTCCAATCCAATTGACGAGCGACAGAAACAGATCGATCGGTATTTATGATTGACGTTAACTACCAATCGGTCGGAACGCGACGACTGATGCCTGAAGGTTTGATTGGGTGGCTAATGCAACTAGTAGGTATCCATCGAGTTTGGAGATGCTTCATTTGAATTCAGCTTACATCTCAAGGCAAGGTACACAGTCGCTTTGTAAGACTTATGCGGTTCATACCATCTATAAAAGTGCATATAATATCTGCTACAAAATTGGAATCTTAAATAGAGTATTATTGCTATGCGAGTAAGAGAATACGTAGGTAGAAATAGATTTACTTTGTGGTCAGATTTTTATTTTTAAATCAAAACATGTACAAGTACCTATATGCTTGTAAATATTGTAAATGGACATCCCTTTATTTCACATTACGTGGCTTATCGACCGTGAACTAGGTTCCACTTACAATGTACGAAGTACGAGTATAACCACTTAATGTGACATCACGATATATTTGAATAAATTACCAACATACTGGCCACACGTAAGGGTTACCACAGATTAAAACATAGGAAAATACCGTAGTAAATTACAAAACGCATTTAGCTAGACTGAAAAATCGTAGCGTTTATCGTAGACCTAAAGTTAAATAATTTTGCTACAACAAGAACAATTGTATAAAAAAAAAGATTTAGATCAAATCAGTTTCAGCGCTCATAGCTATTTACTCGTATACTTATTTTAAGCTTGTAGGATGAATAGTTACATGATGATATATATCCAATTCATCAAGAGGCGACTAATTGTTTCAAAAATTAGGTACCTAGGTACGCAAGTTACCGCCTCAGGCAAAATTGCAACCAGTCTCTTAAATAAATATGGATTACAAATAAAATGGCGCAACTCCTTTTAATGTAAATAAAACACGGGAATTTAAAATTCTATGTAGAGTCCTTCATGATAAATAACAGAATTCTCTCGCGCCGAAGGTAAATCCCTAGTAGGTACAATAATTATTCAGAGCCGGCATAATGTGGAGTGAGCACTATACCCTGTCCCGTCCCGTATCTCCAGACACTCTTCGTGGAATGTTCTATTAATATTTATGACCGGAAAATTATCATTAAAAATAGGTTTTGACCGTCCGTAATATTACCGCTCCGCCTCATTCAATATGCCTCTACAAGGGCCCTCCCATTATCTCTCTTATTAATTTTATTTGAGAATAAAATAAAGTGTAACGCCCAACACACTCCACTCCAGCTTTATTGTAACACTCTAATGACGCGGTGTTGCGTTCTGATTTTGTTCAAACAAATGACGGGAGAAGATTGATCAGCCTCCACCGCCTTCAAAGCCTTAACATAATTGAATTATGTCGTGACATTTTCTGACTTGTTTTAGATTTAAATGCGACTTTCATTTTTGGTGATCGATCAATTTGCGTAGTTTCATACGTCGTATTTTGTACCGAAAGCATTCAGATTAATATGAATGAATGAGGCTAGGCCGTTTTGATACTACCCATTATTTAGGTATGTGACTGATAGATACATTTCATATGCTTCCGCACTCCCGGTTCCCGCTTATTCTTATAAACATTAAACAACGCGCGTTTCTGGCACACGTCATAATCAATTTGCTAAGCATATGTATTAAGTGTTGAAATTCAAATATTTATCGGCGGTTCCCAGGCGCGGCCGACCGTTGACCCTGCGCCCGCGCCGGCTGGACGAGAATGCGTCTGCTGTATGTGGACTATGTAGGTACATAAAAAGTTGCGCTTGCACAAAAAGTCAGCAACATTCGCTATCCGTTTTAAAAAGTCCTAATTAGGGCGATGTTTAGTAAACGATGAAGTAATATAAACCTATCTACTATCAAATAAAATTAATTTAATCCTCATATCCTCTATCGCATTAGACCAAACTCCAATATTGATTTCATTCAAATTCACTGGTACCTGTTTAATTTCGGTATACTTCGACTGTTTCGAGTTTTTGCGAATGTAGCGAAGTTAACATACTCAGGTTGTAATTTAAGTAAATCGAAGGCGCAGGTAAAACTTAGTCAAGAAATAAGAATGTAAGCTACACCGAGTTAAGCACTTGAAAGACGAGAGCTTTAATAGCGTCTCACAGCCATTTAACGAAGCAGCGGCATTATCAAGCACTAGAAGCGTATTTTGCTCGTAATTAGGTACTCACCTACGTAACGTGCTTAAGACTAGATGCAAGTAACTTAGTTATATGCCAGCTTAATATAAATTAGACTGACGGCAAGATTTAGTACCAAATATAACCTATTTATTTATGAAATCGCATCGATAGCAATAAAGCGAGTGAAAGAAATTAAAATATGTAATCATATCAGGTAAACATCCAATATAAATATAGTAAAAAAACATGTCACAAACTATTAATAGCCCTGTAAATTTGGTGAATCGTCGGTCTCCGGATTTTTGTCATTTTGCGGTAACGCCTGCACAAAATCAGCTTTATAAAAATACGGTATTCCCAGAAATAAATGGCTCCACGCTAGCCGTAAACGATGGGTCAGTGATTTGCAGCAGATAAGTCAGTTAAAATTAAATGTCATTGCGGGCGGGTGCGCCTTCAGTCGAACGAGAATGAATATCGGTATTCCGACGCATATCCACTCATATCCGGCACTCCACTCAGCAGCGCGTTCATGCACCAATATGTCATTGCGTACCTACTGCCTTTGAATTCTCATTGCCTATAGGAAGGCTAAACATGGATAAACCAAAGTAACGTGAATTCAAAATCCTTACCAAACTATACCAAATCGGAGAGCGCGCTTATTTGGATCGACGGAACTTTGGACTAGACTGGCTGTGGTATGATACCCCTGCAAGACATGTGACCCGTCTCGATCACAGCATCGCGTTCGACAGCGCCATTAATTAAACGATTTGTCAAACTCGTGTAAACTACACGTGGGAACGAGATACGGCCGATACGGGACAATGCTCTTCCCCTAGCTACGGCAGATGTTCCATCGTCTTCTAAAGTTTGTTTACAAAGCTCCATACGGTAAAATTTCTGAGTGCATTCGATGGTATAAATAGACAAACTAGCTGGTTTTGCTAAAGTCATCACATATAAATAGGTCCAATAGTTAGATGCCGACTTTTAAAAATCTATTAGAACAAAAAATATTTACTTACAAATGAAGTGCATAATCTTTTTCCCATCGTATTTTCACAGAAACGTTCGAATTTATCTTTCTGTTTCAATTAACTTCAGTGCAATGAATATTGAAGCTCATTGTGACAACAATATGATTTCGAACATTGCCGTATAAAGCGCACTATGAGGGACGGCATATATTTATTTCACGTTGTTCAACTGCTGATGCATACATCGGAATTTGAAGTATTCAACACAGTGGTCCTGGTCATGTACAAATCATCTCTTAAAATAGCATCTGTATGCTAGCTGTTCGTCACATGAAGATAATCTCCACGAGATTGGACGGGGCGATAAGTAAATTACTAGAGCATTATCGCCAATATGAAGGGACCAAGAGCACTCCAGTAATTAGGCTGCGGTCACCATGAGGATACGTTGCTTAATGGAGTACCTACCCGCAACTACATTCGTTAATGGCACCTTTGGTACTATTAAATATTCTGATGTAATTTTTTTAATTGACTCGGGTTATGTCGATATTAGTAGTATATTAAATTAAAATTACCTACCAGGGGTCTACCATGATCTACTAAATGCGATTCAGTTTAGGGCCTAATTTGAATCGCGATGTCTCATTTCAAAACTAACAAGCTGAACCTAATCTGAATCGCGTTAAAAGATCAGGGTGCTTAGACAAGTTGCATCGCTAACGCTTAATCGTCAATCGTAAACGAAAGGCAGCTAAGCTAACTGTAATTGTCGCACTAATATAAAACTGTGACAGAGAGGGAAAACTACGTTACGTTACTAAGCGTTAGCGATTAGCAACTTGGCTAAGCGTCCTGTAGCCCACCTGAAAGTGAATAGTATGTAGGACCTAAAGCAGGTAGTTATAAAAGTGGTAGTTATAAAGGTTCTCATATTCAAAAGCTTGAATTAATAATAGTGAGACTTTGTTTGTATCTTTATAAAATGATCTCTGTCTAAGCGTCATTATGGAAAGTGACAGAGTAGTTGGTACAGTCAAAGGCTGTAAAATATGTCCCAGTGCATTTTATTTCTGTGTTAAGAACATTGTAACATATTTATACGAGGATTCTTTCGAATACATACTTTTGCACTTGACTGTAACTTTTACTGAAAAGGCTGACATAATACATATGTAAATCCAAACTGTAGAAGGGTATCACTGCATGAAACACAGGGTGTCACTACTGTCACTACACCTTTCCCAATCTTCTCCAGGCTTTTACTTGTCGGTATTCATAAAGCGTGAGCAACTGCACATTGCAAGGCCAGCAAAGAAAATGAAATGAACACGGCATGCAATAAGATTCTTGTTAGTATTCAACAGCAACATTCGAGTTCGTAGATACTTATTTACAGTTGAGTCTGTATCTCATTTGTCAGTAAATAGGTATGTATTTTCTAACTACATGGGTCCAAATTTCTAAAGCTGTATTTACTTTTTAACCCTTTAACGGGCAGGATTCAAAAAAATCGTGGGTGGCCTCAACACCATCATATAGTACGAAAAATGTTGTATAAGAAAAAAATACAAAAATATAGTGCTATAGGGTGGTCGTTTTAGAGACCGGTGCCCTATATAAAGGGGTAAATAAATCAATATATTGGGACATCTTACACAAATCGACCTAGTCCCATGGTAAGCTCAATTAAGGCTTGTACCAAGCGACGATACATACATATAATAGATATAGATACACATACATACTTAAATACATAGACGGCCATGACCAAGGAACAAATACATATTAATTTGTGATTAATAAATATACAAATATGTAATGCCCTCGCCGGGATTCGAACCCAGAACCTCCAGCTTCGTAGGCAGGGTCACTACCAACTAGGCTATAGAGGCTGACACTTTTTATCTCCAATGTTTCTTTTACAGTGGACGTGCTGTACCGCCGTAGCTGTTCCTCTACATATAAATAATCTAAATTTTATCGTCTCACCATTCGTTGCCAATAAATAACGCTTTCATCTGACTTAAATGAGATTTTATAGGAGCTAAAACGCTTGATGTGAGAGTACTGGTATGATTAAAACATCATTAGTTTTGTTAACGAGACTTTAATGATTTTATCGGGACGCGGTTTCATAATAAATTGGCTGTCGAACATAAGGTGTAAAGTAAGTTAAAGGAACTGTTTTCCTAAATTAAGCTATCTACGTTATTTAGGTACTTATCCATATCCATTAATAACTTTTATTATTATTTTTTGTATCTTAATGTATCTTTTTATTCTGTCATCTTCAAATTTAAGTACAGTCGCCATTGGAAATATCAGAATGGCCAGGGTTTTGAGATTTGAGACGGCCATTTTTGAGAGCTATAGCTATGGCGTCTATAGTGGCCACGGTGGCGTCTATAGCTCGCGTATATTAAGTTGGCTAAAATACCTAAAATAGAATCATGACAATGAGTTAGACTTTTAGCGTAGTTTAGCCACAACTCATCGTTATATGGAATGGAGAACGCGAATTTCGTGCGATTAAATCCAAAGCTAAACTACATAATTAATATAGGTATTCCCGTGCATTTGCTAATGGAACATGTCGACAGCATTGATTGAAGGCACGGTTAATAAGGCTAAACTGACAATAGAGGCTCCAGAATATTCCCAAACAGGCCGTGAAATTCGGGTTGAATCAAAATAGCGCCGTTAATTAACATAGAAAGCCAGCTCCAATGAGCCAACGTCTGCGCTGATATTTCCACTGCAGCCTGACATCATGTGACGAACCATTTAATTCAGATCCCCGATTACTAATTATCCTTAGGGATCCCGGGTTTTTGCTTACTGGTTGCCAGAGTCGAATTTTCGCTTGTGTTTGAGCCAGCGCACCGGTCCTTTAGCAATTTTAGCACGGGCGTATAATATATGATGAAAATAAATGTGAACTAGTTACGGAAATATCAAATTAACACTGAGCTTCATGCGCACTGCAGTGATCAGCGACATTTGTTTAAGTTTTACTGAAACTAAATAACTTTTCCCGATAGACCAACATGGGACACGGGAAAAACAGACTTTGGATGACGTGCTTCCAACGTTTAGAAAAAATACTTATAGGCAGTATCACTACCAACTCTCTACGCAGGCTGAGCATACGCCTACAATATAAAAAGATGCCATGCAATGTTGCTGACATAATTATGCTGGTGGGTGTTGTCCAAGAAGCGGAATTTTCATAGTGAAAATCAAACTATCAGAGGGATGAACCAAACTATTTTATCGACTTATCGATGTTAACAAATAATCCATTACCAACTAAAAGATTATTCTGTAACATTTGCCCTATCAGATAAATAACGTGAACTTCGATATTAAAATAAATCATGACAGCGTCACATATGCTACTTATGTCACTTAAGTTTTCATAAGTGATAGAGTAGATAAAAGTGTTGACACCTGACATGATTTATTTTAATACCGAAATGTAAGTTACTTACAAAAGAGGTCAAATGCTATAGAATAATCTTTTAAGTTAGTAATGGGCTATTCCGTAACTTCGATAAGTCGATAATAGTACATTGTGCATCAAGGGAGGTAGGTAAGGAATTACAAACGAGAGTGTTAGAAACCCGACGCCGTTAGGCGGAGGGCTTTTATGGTCGAGTTAGTATTTCGCTTACCGACCGTGATGCATACAATGTTTGTCAACACACTTGCCGACAAAAAAATAAGTTTTAAGAAATAACATTATGAAATGACGTACTGATATTTCTATTACTCCCTAGGGAATTTCACTTTTCTATTACTCCCGCTGCGCGCGCAAACAATGGTGCGCTTAGACAGGCAAGTGTGATGAAAAATAGTTTAATCAATCCCTTTGACAGTTAGATTTTCGCTATGAAAATTCTGCTCCTTGGTCGTGTTTTACGTATCTAAGCAAATTTGCTTGTCCAGTCTAGCGCCACAGCTGATAAGTAGCTGAATGGATGGGTATTCCTGAATGAGCGTATCAGCGTGTGCGGGCGACCTTAACCGGAGAAGGTATCGCTTCCGCCTGACCGCGCCTGGGCTTAATCGTAATTACACGATGGCGCCACGTTATAGTGAAAACGTTAGGCCCAAATTATAGACTCCTACGGTAACCAACTGTCCGTCATCCAATATTTTCAACCGTATTTGATTATATTAAGAATTCAGATACACGATGTTTTCCTTCACCGTAAGTGCTTTACAGTGAAGAAAAACATCGTGAGGGAACCAAGGGTGTATGTGAAGTCCCCAACAAGTAGGGTCCCCTTTAATATGCCTAATATTAATAGTCCAAATATGAATTCGCATAACGGATTTGGCATAAATAATTAAGCATAATATTGAATAGGCAAAATAATAAAATTCCATAATGCTTAACACGCATATTACTGATTACGCGTAATTGAAATATGCATAACATTATTAAATATAACTTTATTCGTCCTAATATGGATTAGCATAAACTTAGAAATCGAATGAGGCAGATCGGGGTAAAACCAAGACAGTAAGGTTAAGTTCAAAAGACTAATAAGCAGGAGCGACGAAGCGAAGTTGAAGCCTAGCTTTCGTCGATATCTCCTACACATCCTAATGAACACGTCAGATACAATCAATTAAATAAACTAAAGAATAAAATATAACTAAACTAAAGAAACCTATCAAATTAAGACTAAATAAAACTAAAATAAATCTAAAAAGTTGGGCCCCCGCGGCATGGTGCCAAGGATGCTGGCAGCATTACCTCGCTGTATCGCGATACTTATGCGTTGAGCTAGGTAGCTGCCAGCACGGCGGTCACCAGTGGCGTCGACAAGCCGCTTAGATATGTCTATAAAAAACTTATGAGCGATGGGACCCCACGGACCAAGGGTCTCAACCCCGAATGGCATGAATATGTAGCCGGAGCCGAGACCCGAGTATTTCACATTTTTCCGATGTTCGGCCGCCTTCGCAGCCGCACCCTCCTGTTTGCTGGTTCCAGAGAGGTGGGAAGGAGCCAGTGTGTCTACACACGTTGCGTCCCAGACTAGCACCCTTCCCAATCTCCATGGAACCAGAGTCATGCCGTCAGGTCTCTTGCCATCGTCACGTGCGATGCCGGTGGGCTCCAAAAGAGCTGGCACGTTGATGGTGGCAAGAGACCGGCGAATAATGTCGTTTAAGGCGGCATGTCTCGAAAAGCGGCCAGCACTTTTCTGACAGGAGAGTCCGTGGTGTCCCAGAGCGTCAACTTCGCTGCCGCAGGGGCACCTGTGTGGAGCACAGACGGGGATTCCGAGCCGAAGACAGGTTGCTAGACGTAATGTTTCGGGCTCGAGGAAGGTTCCTGTGTTTTTATTTAGTTTTAATTTGATAGTATACTTTAGATTTAATTATTACTTATACCTTTTATATGCACAATTTGTACCGTTTAATAAAGTATATCAATTAAATAAAACATTAGGTATTTAATAATCAATTTTCTTATTAAGAAAATCACATCTTGGTAGGCGCATGAGGCGCACAGTACCTACAGAGTGTGTACCTATTTAATACGGGCGTATATTTTAATGATGCTTGAAATAGGATCTAGGGAACCTATTTACGTATACCGTGATTTCTACGATCACAAAACGATAACTGTATCCCGTATAAAATACACACGCCGTATTTATGAACATTTTAAATTGCTATGGTAAAAATGTGTGTTATAATTAAAATTAAATTATAATCAATATTTACTATAAAAATATAAGTAGATATACATGTATGTCAGTCAATAAAATATGTCAAGACCTAAACATTAACTGTTATACCTACGCACAACGCACAAGTATAAAAAAAGGCTGAACTAGTTTTAAATTGGAAGCAATATATAGTATACTAGCAGTTACCCGCGGCTTCGCCCGCGTACTAATATCTATATCTATAACTGTATTGTTTTTTTTCAGAATTTTACCCCATCACACCATAACCGTGTACATAGTATTTCACTTCCGCCGCTTTAAATTTTAAAAAAGGAGATATCGACGAAAGCTACTCCAGAATAATAAATAAATAAATAAATCGTCGGTTGACAACCAAAACTCACTAAGTAACAAATACCTACTTGAAATAGAGATCGTATCTAAGTTCTGATTCAATACTGACATAAGAGGTTGCTAAGAGTAGTGACTAGGTATGAGTAAGTTTTTATAGTGAGTTTTGGTTGTCAACCGACGAAATATTCGGAGACAATTCCAAATAGAACAAGATAGCCCCAAACTAAGCAAAGCTTGTACGTATTTAAGTACCTTATGTATTATTATTGCAATTGGTGTTAGTCATGCCACTATAACAGGTTAAAATGTAACGGTACTTCCCTATTTGAACTTTTAAAGGCTTGGTTTTCTGCTTAGAAAAAGTGGAGATTCTTTTTATGCGATTTTTTTTCTATGGGACAGGTCGATTAAATTAGCCGACGCTGCATAGAAAAAAAAACAATATCATACAAAATATATGCCATTACCAGGAATGGATCCCGAGATCTCCAGCTTAGTAGGCAAGGTGAACCATTGATATTTTTAACATAATACCAAAGTACCTACTGAACTATGCGGGCGATCTTATTTGGAGTAGCTATCAGTTCCGTATGATCAAGCTTCAAAGAACATAGCTTAATCGAGATTACAAGACGCATCATTACAGCGAGGCTTCGCAACAAATTACACGCGTTTTGCAGAATAACCTACGTAAGTGAACTGTATGCATATGATAGTCCAATTTTTATCGTCTATCCATCTTATAGAAATATTGATAAGACTGAAAGGGACGAAAGATAGGTATTTATTATCATTACATACTATAAGTAATACTGCTTCACAAAATTTTAACCATCCCCAAATTCCCGCAATTGGCGTCGTATTACGCCAAAAATTAAACCAACGATTTATTTATCGAAAATTAATATAATTAAGCGGTTTAATTAAACTCATGTATATTTAGTCACTACCTACGCAAAATGTGCCGCCGTATCGAAAATCTGCTATATCGAGAAAATAACAACATGTCGCTTACACAAAATACATCTCAATAGATTATGGACATTCAATAAATTCAGCATTCGAAAATAAACATAAATATTATATCTTAGGAATAGCGTTGTAATTTGCCAAAATAATGTTATCGCAAAAAAGGTAAGCGAATTATGGGAGATATGTGGTAAAAGTAATTTTCTCGCTACTACGCAACAACAATTCCCACAGGCGACTTTTCCAGGGCCATGGATAAAGTAACCAGCGAGAAACTTGGCTGTCATATTACATGCGAACAAAATTGCGCAAAATTCTGCGTTCACTTGTATTAACGTAGATAATTTTGTTGACAAATCCTTTCAGTCTCTGATTTCGAGCAAATATGGAATTAATTGAAACAAATGAATGACTTACATGTTCGCTCGAAGCTTTTAATTTGATGGGTGACTTGTTAATAATGTTATTAAAATTTTCGTTCGAATACCACCAGGGATGCCTTTGCATCGGCTCTAAGTAATATGTATAAAGGAAATGCTCGCTGACTCGCTTTCGACTCAGGAAATTTGATTAGGTACAAGCCTCTGCCATGTCGGGAAAATTTGTTATGTAATTCTCAAATATTAGGTACCTCACCTACCTGCTGGGTAACATACCTACCCTAAACTTTTTGTTTTATTTGGAGTGTAATAAAATATTACTTTTAGTTAGTTCGAATCCGGTTGAGGCAAGTAAGGTTTAGAGAATATTTGAATGTTTCTTAAAATAAAGAAATATGTCCTTAAAGGAAAATGAGTCAATTAGGCCGGACTTAAGGCAGTTTCCGTACTGTACTTATATATTTATACCCTTTATTGTACATAGGTACCTCGACAAATACACTACCCTTTCTTAGCTAGTTTGGTAAAGAATCCTAAAATTTCGCGAAATTTCATTACATTGTTACAGATTTAGAACAAGAAAAGAAACTTGAAAGAGATCCATTCAGGTTGAATGCTTCACTTGAATTAATTTGAGTAGTCTGCTATGTGTTCAAATATTTGGAGTTTAATAGTGCGCAAACTTTTTAAGATTTAACTCTCTCAACTTGAAGTGAATTTCATTATAATGATTTCTTCTCTCGACAGAAACTTGTGTTACAAACTGTGAAGCTCTCCTACCCAATCAAAGTCAAAGTTAGCAGAAAATAGTGTCAGAAGTTTTGCTAACGTCGCTCGGTTCAAAGTTACGACTGAGTTGTCTGTGAAACGTTCACAAGAGACGTTGCTAGCGTTAATTCTCTGTGTATCTTAAGCAGTTCGTTTTATTTGTTTAGGCTCACGCACCATCTTAGCTTTAAAGCTAAACTTGGTAGAGAAGATGTCGTTTGCTATAGGTAGGTACTTTGGAGTCAAAGTTTCGTTGAGGTTGATTTTTTTTAATCCTCAGACTTAGTTTAGTCAGTTAGTTACCTATCAATTTGCTTACGTAATATTTCGGGTAGCTACGGAATTTGAGTCGCTTAATAGGTCAATTCATGTAATAAAATACTGAGTTTGGACGGACTCTCCATAAATTTTATCGACTATATGTAAAAGGAACAACGTCATAAAACTTACATCCGTATCTAGAAAATGTATTATGGCGGTTGTTGGGCTGGTCATTGGACTCGTTCTTTAATGTCGTTTCTTTATGGAAAAACTCAAAACATTTTATGCTTAAGTACTAACTTTTAAAGGTGAGGTTGCATGCAAAGTTTGACCCGATTCGTATCATTATTACCTACTGGAACTAATAAACAGGTAAATTATACTTTTACCGGTTTTGTCAACTAGTTCTAATTACAGAAATACCAATAGTTACCTACCTACAATCAAAATAACCTGTGGTAGGTACGAATCAGCCATTTCAAAGCTCATTCGTTGGTTAATACAACCGCGTCACGCACAAACAATTTTGCCAGAATTTTGATAATACTCAATTTAGTTCACTAATTTCCTAGTAATAAAACAAACAATTTATGTAACTGTTTACCTGTTGCAATAATAATTGTAATAGACAGATACTTACATATATTTATACTAATAAAAAAACTGATTAATAACCGTTTTCATCGCGTCCCTTTTCGCTACCGATACATGTGTACATATTTTATGTCTCGCAGCGTGGGCTTTATTTAATATCTTGGTTCTTCGAAACCGGAGAGGGCTTATTACACATTTTTATGGAGAATGCGGGCCGAAATAATGTGTACCTAATATAGAAAAATAACAAATATGATAGGAATACCGTATAATGCTTTGGGGACATCACATAATAAAACATGTGAGATAGAATCACGATATCGTCTACCATAACCTAACGCTGGTAAGTGAGAGGTCGTAGACAGCTCGGCACCATATTTTACTTAGCTACACGCCCCGTCCTTTAATATCGAAGCCGTCTAGTTTACCTACTCTTTACTACCAGTTTTAGTTTAAACCTATTACTACTACACCTCTTGCCCGTCGCGTTAGATAGTTGCGAAGCTGAAGGTTAAAATATAATTAGTTGGCTCCGTTTTTACAGTTTATTGTGCCACGTGTCACTCTTGAACGTGCGTATTTCCAGGAACAACGATAAATACGGGACTATCGGAGCCTACGAAATCTACAGAGTGTAAATCTAATACGGGCGATCAATTAAACCAGGCATGGGATTCATTAGTGTAATCATGGATTACAAGGTTTTTTTAAAAGTTACTCTTAATAACGACCCCACAGATTTTTTTAAAGATTTTCGGAGCAGCAATGTAGGTACGAACATTTGTTATTGTTGACATGGCAGTTATGTCATCTGCTTTTGAAATTAGCTGTCAACGAGTACTTAACTCGCGTATTTTGCTATTGTTGCTCTACATTGCGCGCCGAATTATTTTGTATGGGAAATTTTGTTGCTCTAATTTGAATTAAAAGTTATTTGAATGTACTTCTTATGTCGTAAACTAACACCCGTTAAGAGCTTCGCCCGTAATAGACCTATACCCTGTATTACGAACCTAAAAGTCACTAATATTCATAGGAATTCATTTCGAATCAGATAATTGCTTATCTACTGTAACAATTGGGTCAACTATTTCACACTCAACCGGGCTCCAATGAACAATCCACATTTGATGACCCATCGGATATGTTCATAAATTGGTTAACACGGTTTTAATACTTTATGTAGTAAATGAAAAAGTTATGTTGTGTTCGTAAGAATTTTAAACAAAATATTTACGTTTTGTATTGAATTATACCTCTTTAAAATAGAACGTGACATGACATGCGAAATGCGTCTGATCCAAAACGATCGACGTTATATGCCCGACTATCGCAAGCCTTAAAAAATGTTTCGTTTGTAATGTCTCTCTTTTGAATACCTATGTAGGTATTTATATATATTTACCTAAAGATGTAAACAGATAAGTATTTTAGGTACCTATTAAGGTGGGTCCACACTTGTGACATTTTGCCGAACATTATTCCGTGACCGTAACAGTAACACGTGTCAGTACCGTTAATGTGGACGTATTTTGTACGCGAACAATTTGTTACAAGTTGCAGTACGGCGCAATCCATTCCGAACACTCAAAGAACTGTTTTGACACAGACCATGTATGACCAGTCTGCAGGACAATGTATGGAGTTACGATCTACTAACCGGGCCTAGTGTGGACGCTGGTCTGTGTACTGTCACGCATCGAAGTCACGTGTTACGGGCCAATCCATCTCGAGTCGGTTTTCTTCAAAGCATGTTCGCTATTTTCCCCGACCTGTGACGTGACCACGACACGTCCACATTTGCATTTATGACACGCGTACAAGTACGCCAGATGATACAGACACAGCCATGGGCTAGGAATGGATCACGTCGTGACCTGTCCGGCGGTACGTCCCCCGCCCGCACCTTGCCGTCGCCTCATTCACGGAATGCACGCATAACTATAAACTTCCGCGATTGCAGATGCTTCTGCAGACGACATGTTGAGTTACTAGGTAGTCGGTAAATGACAACCAACGACCGACTCTTGTACCGATGTCATGCCACGCAGTCTGGTTCGCCAACGTGCGTCTACACTTGTGACATCGTACACGGTGTGTAACCGTGTCAGCACGATCACGGAGCGTCCACATTGAGCGTAACATGTTCTGTTGCAATGTCACGTAGTCCGGTCCGTCGTATTGTTACAAGTGTGGACCCACCTTTAGAAATCAATTATAATAGTAATCAAATTGTTGTCGCGTAAAAAAATACGACGTAAGACATAAAATCTAAAAACACACTTTTGAACATTACTGAGGGCTAGCTAAAGTCTAAATAGGGGACAACTGGATAAAGCGTGACACAAGTGGCCCGATTTGGCTTAAAGACAAAGTGGTAACAAAGTCTGGGACCGTCTTTGAGCAAGGGTTGTTAGCCGCCGACTTTGCAACAAACATTCGTAAGCAACCACAATGAAAGCCATCGCTTAAATCGCTTTAATCGCTCAGCGTTTTACCAACAAAAGGATCTGTTTAATGTCGGGGCACGCGCAACGCTGCTTTCTTCGCATTGGAAGCGATTAATGGTTCCGCATAATGAATTCCGGGCCTCACGACCGTTGAATAATTCCTCCATAATAAACTACGAATCACCTGTGAAACGCACAGAACACGAAACCTTGTTTTAATATTCCCTACATTCAGAAATGAAAATTGTACCTGACGTGAGCCGTACGCAAAGTCAGGTTATTATGAGCAATGATTACTACTAACAAACAACTATAATCAAAAATTACGCGTTTGTTATGCGTGATTTAGAGGCGATATACTAGAGGTATTCATGCCTGTATAATGTTCTTATTTATGATTTGAATAAAAACTTATACGGTATACGAGCATTAACGTCAATAAAGGATTCACTCCTCAAAAGAAAATAAGGGCCACAGAGTTTTTTGACTGTAACTTAAAAATACTTATTTTATGTATTACATTTTTAACAATACAAAATGTTTAAGTATGTTTATTTCTGTAACAATTAAAAATATTAAACCCTACTTATTTAGATACATTGAATAAACTGAAATAAAATAGCAGCCGCGAGATGACCCGGCCCTAATTTTCTTATGAATGATATACAGCGTGTATATTTAATATTACCTCAAATTTAAACCAGACGTAGGCATCAGTGTTCTGAACTCATATTGCATAATAACAAATCTTAATTAAACTCTTTTTTTTTCCATATAAAATAATACAGCAAGCAATGTATCGCTACTTTGTCTCAATGGCGATGGCATGACGTCACAACTGACAGTTCAAGTGATAATGATAACGTTTAACTGCTGTCAATAATAAAAAGCCGACATTGGTTTAGTGTAAGTTTTTAATAATTGAAAATAAAAATCATTACGATTTACACGTCTGGCGTACCTATTTTCCACATGTCGTCCCAGAACTTCGCTGCAGGTGACACAGCGGCGTAACAATGATTGTCGTACCTTCTCCATATCAACTTGCTGGACATTTTGTTTCGAGATTCGCTGCAAAATGCTGCAAAATCCTCACTTCTCTCTGAACAGGAACATGTCTAACATTTTCTGGTGCTATGACTCTTCCTGTAATAGGAACATCTTCACAAACTCGCTGTAATGCACGAATAATAACGCGAGGGTCCTGCGGTGCCCTACGACCTGGAAATCGCTCCCTGTATTAAGCTATGGCTCGCCGCCCACGTTGTCCAGTTTCGCCATAAATTAAAATCATATCGGCTAGTTCCCGAGAACTAAATATTGATGCTCTTGGCATTGTATGCAGAAGTTGATAACACCGATTTACAAGTTTACAAGACAATCCAATGAAGACAATCTACGTCAAAAAAATTTTTTTTTTTTGTAATTTACTTTGACAGCATTTATTCTTACCATTTTGTAAAGAGTTTTCGTAATCAGCCTAAAGCTGAAATTAGTTATCATTAGGTTGGTAGTTTGTATTATACCTTAAAATCAATTCGGAAGGAAATAAATACTTCTTGAAGATTTTTTATTCACTAAGAAAGAAATGGCTAGTTCTGTGGTAGGTATCGACTATCCGCTTGAAGCATGCTTGAAGTGTGTCATCAACGTTATCATTTCAATTACATGTTGTTTATTTACTGTAAAAGGTAGTAATTTAACAGTAAAATCATGAGTTTCATAATCATAACAATTATTACAGAATAATTTAAAGAACGTGGTAATATGAAATGAAAATTTATGTCATTTATGTGGTTTGTTTGGAGTAAAACATTTGTTTTCTAATAAATTGGTAAGTAGGTATTATTTTCTAATAGGAATTTCTTGTCATCGTTTGGCTAGTAATAATATCAAAACATATTTAATAATTATTTAGTTTTGGCCACGAAATAGTCTCACGGACGAAATACGTAACGATAATTATTAAACAATACTAGACCCTTCTCTTCTAATGTCACATTAAGTAATACGCAATGGACGCAATACATTGCTGCTCGAAAAAAAAATCAAAAATTAATTACGTCTTAATGGTTATGGCTAACTTAAAATTACCTTGCAATATCTGTTCATAGTACTAAAACCTACGCTTGGTTACGGTTTGAGGTAATATTAAATATACACGCTGTAGAGTAAGTAGACACAGTAATGTGTAGATGAAACAAAATACTGAAAAATCTGGTACATTTACATAGTAGTATTACTCACGTCATCAGCCTATCACAGTCCACTGCTGGACGTAGGCCTCTCCTATTAACAAGACGCATTAGGAGGTAAATGCCCATAATCGCCACGCTGGGCAAGCGGATTGGCGATCGCAGTAATGTGTTCACTATGATGACGCTACTGCCCATCATCAATATTTAACAAATAATGGTCAGTGACACTTCAATCCCTTAGTCGACTCTTACGACACCCGCAGGAGGAGTTGGGGTGGTGACAAAATTTGTATTCTTACTGCCGTCACAACACGGCGTAGTAGTATTACTATATTATATTAACGTATTTGACTTTTTATTTTTGGTGCTGATGCTGATACATAGGTAGTCCTTTGCTTGACCTAAAGGTAATAATAATAAGGATAGGATTTATATTTTCATCAGGAATGAATACCTACATATATTAATAGGATATGAAATCTGTAGCCTATTTATCGAAAATATAAAGCACACATATGAAATGCATATCTTCATTATTTACTTACATTACGATTTAGTATAGTATCAAACGGAAACCCTAAGATCTATGGAGCCGTTGGAAAATCTGGGAATTTATACCTTATTTTTAGTTTTTATTAATAGCCTGTTAAAGTGTCCCACTGGTGAGTAAAGAAAGATCTTTCCTATTTCCCGAAATTCGTCTCTGTTGTATGCAATTACCTGCTACTCTTTGTTTTTCGGAATTAAAATAATAATTCCGAAAGTGAGGTTTTTAAAATGATCTCTTTGCGAAGTCATGAAAAAATTACTAGGACCCATTAATTTAAGGCGAGAAGATTTCCCCATGGTGCTGTTCCAGGCAGGTCGTGGCCTACAACAGCACGCCCAGTTATCGCAAGTTTCTTATAAAATAGCGTCAGTTACTGTACAGGGTGCTTAGCCAAGTTGCCAATCGCTAGCGCTTGCTAGCGCATCGTAGTTTTCCCTCTTAGTCGCACTAATATGAGGGAGTGACAGAGAGGGAAAACTACGATGCGGTAGCAAGCGCTAGCGATTGGCAACTTGGCTAAGCATCCTGATTATACTAGCAGGAGAGGACAAAAGTTGGAACTTTTAACTGACGTTCTACACTGCGATACAAGTTTGTTGTGCTACACAAAAGTTTTAACCACTAGCCTAGCGTTATGTGTGGCGAGTTGGCGACTAGCGAGAAACAAACTAAATTATGTTCTAAAGTACCTAATAGGTGGTGGGCGGTGGTTATTTTGTGTGAAAAGTACAAGTAACATGGCTGTTAAGCTAGTAGCAAAAAGTGTCTAGCATAAATATGGCACAGGCAAGAAACCTCTTCTCCTTATTATTACTAGAACTTCATAAATGGTTCAATTCTTCTAAGAATCATAAGTATTCAATATTGATAATATAAAGACATTTCCAAAATTATACTTTCTCTCTGTAAAATATAGTGCAAATGAATATTACATCTAATACCACAGCGCTTAAGTTCAGACGACCACTTAAAAATAATATCTACTTTGAAATGACGTTGATCCACTGGAGCGAACAAAACGTGCAAAAATTTTCATGAAAAGTTAGATGGAACATCGAGTTTTCACGAGCTCTTAATGCCAGCTGTTTCTGAAAGTTAGAGATATTTTTCTAAAAAACAAGTTGGCAACAGTGCGTGTCTTGAATGGTGGGCGACTCGTTAACTTTAGCGCTATTATAAATCTTGTGAATAGCCCACTTTATCGACGTCCAGTGGACTCCCACGTGACCGATACCGAAGAAACGTTGTAAAACTTTTAATTGGAGGATCATCGCATGTTTGAGCGGTTATCAAACATCCCGAAAACTTTCAACTCCCGTATAGTACAACAAAACAGTATGCAGTAAAACCTACGATAAACAATTTCATCTCTCGGAAATAATATCGTGGAAACGAATATGACTGAGGAATTATGTAGGTGCGCGAAAAGCAGAAGTTGGGAATGGAGCGCCGAAACAACTCTGAAAAGATTAATGGAGTTAAAATTGCATCGCTACGTAATGCAATAAAAGCCGGTAGACGCAGCGGCGGCTGAAAGCAGTATTTTACCGCTGAGACACACGAGGCTGGCAGACCACGATTAAATTCAAATGGATTTAAAACCTTTGAGCTGAGCCGTTTTAGCAAAACGTCGTTTTACTCCGGTGCAACACAAATTAGCCTTGATAAACTCAACTTATCCGTTTTCGCGGCCAGCATTCCGTTCGGGTCGGAAGTGGAATTCAAAGTTTCTCCAAATGGGATAAGTGACCAAGAAATCCAAGTAAGCCCGAGCAAATCCAAAACAACAGCCGCTAACATTCTTTGTTGGCATTTTGCGCGGCTTTGTCTTTTGAAAATAATTAACAGTCACATATTCGCTTCTTTTGGTATGGTATTTTATTTACTTTACAGTATGAACATTACAGACCTGGGGGGCTACCACGATCTACTTTTAAGACGATATAGTAACCGTCCTGATCGCAGTGACAATGAAAAAATAATAGAGATTCATGATCAATACCTCACATATTGGTGTACCTACTTATAGATGTAGATATAGGTGAAAAGATTAATAAAAGCTCCTGGGGCCTATTTCTCGTACTTATTAGTTTACAAGTATATTAGTTATTAGTTACTAAGTAGTGAAAATTTTACAAGTCCTAATATTTTCTGTTTCTCGAAAATAATTATTAGACTGGTAACTAATATTGGTAAACTAATAAAAAATATTAGTCCAACTTGGCTGATTGGGGTATTACCCATGCCTTATTACATAATTTAAAAAAAAATTAAACATTGGCGGTAAAAAGCAAATTGTTTGTTTAGTTTAAATCATGTTAAAATCTAATATTTTAATTTATTAAGAATGGATATGAAGTTGATGGTTTTGAGGAATATATTGGAAGGCAGAGATATTTTATTTGGAAGCTTTTCGGACACGTTAACCTAAATAGATAATCGTAAAAATGGGAGGAATTAACAATTTTAATTATTTCACATCCGAATCCGTCCAGATTTTATAATTTTCTTTAGTTAACTGTGATAAATACACGCTAATAGCTTGGACTAATATTTTTTACCAAGCTTCGGTGACTAATAGCTTTATGAGTGTATTTTACAAGTGTAGTTATTTTTCTTTGTATTCGAGAAACCAAAACCAAATTAGGTCTAATAATATTAGCTAATATTTATTAGATGGTTACTAATAACTAATATTTTATTAGAGCGGCTTCGAGTAACGCAAATTTGTTAACTTGTAAAAAATATTAGCCCATGGACTAATATTACTAGTCTAATAAGGTACGAGAAATAGGCCCCTGTTGTATGTGGTTGTAATCTATCCCTATTGGCATTTGTTTTATTTGTGTTTGCATTTTAAGTATGTATTGTCTATTTGAATAAATGACTACTACATACAACAGGTGACTTACTTATAATTAGTTTTTTACCTATAATTAAATAGAAATTTTACACCAGTCGCCTCAGTTGGAAATGCTAACTCGTAAATATCGAGTTTCTTCGACTGTGTACCTATAAATACGCACACTTTACGAAAGTGTAAGTAATTTAGTACAAACACAAACAAGATGAGAGACAACCCACGATAAAATATGTGGTACTTAGATCCGACTTCTTGCGAAACTCGGTAATGAAAACCGACCTAATATTGCGACCGTATGTCTTTCCCACACACAGAATAACTAATATGAGCAGAGGATACGGCCATTTCCGTACAAAGATAAGTTTTCCGGCGTAGAAGAATAAGTAAAAGAAGAGCATTTTTACATTATTTATAAGTATTCAGGGCAGGAAACGAGGTAAGGTTTTCTATATTTAAATATATATTACTACTTTTCGAATTCCAACGCATGATACAAATCCTAATCCACCCATTACAATGTAAATATTATTAAGCATCCATTACACATCGATTCGTTTTGACCGACAATGGCGACAATCAATAGTCTTTAATCTACGGACGGCATGTCACATTCGAAGGACCGACAAGCTACAAAAATGATGTCAAGCATTCGTAGGGTAAAACTCGTACGTGACATATATCAGGGGGGATAATTCGGGGATAATCCCCCCGGAGAGCGGCGCCAACGAAACGCGTCGCGACAATGTGGGGCACATGCCGACATCGTTCAACCCCATGCTTGCTGGCTTACGCCGTCGATGGTTCGCCCACGGAAAACTTTCTTGAAAAGAGGCAACGTAAAAGTGTGTTGCACTGAAAAACTAATTTCAAAGAAAAAAGTTGTAGTGAGACTTGTAGTTTTCTTGTAGATCTTGGAGATGGCAGTGCCGCTATAAAAGGCTACTGATAATGAACGCAATGATAAGCAATTTTCTTGAATTACAAGGAATCGATGAATTATTTATTTGTAATAAAGTTAGGGGTCTAAGTAGACCTACACAAAATTTAGAACCTAGATAGCTACTCGTAATATATAGAAGTCTACCTATAGACAACCAGGGAACGGATACCAGTTTTTTCTCCATACAAAAGAACGGTTCGAATTACATAATACATAAATAAAGTAATACAATAATTAGAAACATTGAACTATTTTTTTTTTTCAAAAAAAAACGGTTCCGATCCCGGTTCGATGTAGATACGTATAACACAACATAACTATAGGAACATTATCTGCTTGTATTTTTATACGAATAACTTGTTAAAAGCGTCCTTGCCGTAATGTAAATTATTCCTTTGTTAAAACCGACAATAAATTACAAATATAGTTAGGTAGAAAATAAAATATGATGTAGTTAGGTAGAATCTAGTCACATTTCAACCTATTAAATGACTACTCAGATACTATTACCTTACCTACCTTCGAGGTATTATGTGGCTTCATTTACCGCAAATGTAGCTACATAAATATATATTGTGTACAGTAACGCATACATAGAAAGGCCACGGCAAACGCCAGACAGTTACAGATTTGATAGAATGACAGTATGATATTGAAGTTATAGCAGAATCAGCAGACGGGATTAAATCTTTCATTCCGTAATGGCTATCTAGAGGGATCGATAGGTCGCGCTCGAAATAAAATGGAACAATGGACGGCCCGTATTAGGACCACCGCTTAAAATGCTTTCCATGTTCCAGCGCATCCGGCGACAACCGCCGACCCGCTTGCCGGAACCAGAGACATGCCATTCTAATCACTGCAATGGTATGGGCCTAACACCAGTTAATTGTAAGGACTTAATAAAAATAAGGCGACCGTATCTCAACGGCGAGATCTAACAGACACCTGTCACTGTCTAACTCTATTCTTGCATGCTGTGTTCTCGTGTATGGACAATTTATTCCTCGTATTTTGGATTGTCCTAGCATAAATTCGCTGAAATCGCAAGGGACCGTGAATCGTTACATTGCGATTCGGCAAATTGTACGTCTGTTATCTATTGTCATGGTGCTTATTGTCATTGCTATAGACAGTTATATTGAGCAAAACCTCAGCATGCTTAGCAAAGTTGCCAATCGCTAACGCTTAATAATCGTCAATCGTAAGCGAAAGGCAGCTAACTGTCTTTGTCTCACTAATATGAAAGAGTGACAGAGAGGGAAAACTACGATACGCTACTAAGCGTTAGCGACTGGCAACTTGGGTAAGCATGCAGGTTTACATACCGAAACTGCATTGCTCCTGCCCTTTGAGACAGTGTCAAACCGTTTAAAGCTCTCTAAATAGGCAGAAATAGTTATAGGTATGTAATGTAGCTTATTATGCTTACAAAGATTAACGGTCTATATTGTCCACAAATCTCTGGCCAGGCTAAAGAAATATTCCCACTTTTATGGAAACAAATAGACCATCTGTCAAACATTCATTAATTTTACTCTGTTAGGTAGGCAGGAAGCGAAATGGGGGTTGGTGGGGACGACAGATTGGGCTGCGATAACTTGTTATGGGTCTACATGCGCCTGACAACATTAATAATAGGATTATCTGCTGACAAATTATTGACTGGGAAAAGTTGTTTATTTAAGATACAGGTGTAAGAACTATCATATTGTCTAATTTAGAGCAAATTCTAAAACTATAAGAAGGCAAAGCGCTGTAAATGAAAGATATAGCAATTTTGTTTTACACGCAAGGAATTGATCAAAATCAAGTAATTATAAAAACAATTGAATGCTTATATCATTCGAAAGCGTATCGATCAAATCGAGAGAATTGAATCACTGTGATAAACAAGATGAATTTACTTAATTAAAGGAAAACCATTTTAAATGGAAAAACATATTCCCAATATTATCTTATCTTTCTTGTAATGAAATGAACGTTATTGGATGAGTTTCGCCGCCATCATTTATTTAAAAGCTATTTTATGTTAGCTGAAATCCTAAGAATATTATCTGAATATTAGAATTTGGTTTTTGTAGATCTTTTTTTTAATGGAAGATGACACAGTGATATTGTACTGTAAAGAAAACATAACTAGCCTTTAGATTATTTTTGTAGTGATTTATAGCGTTATGGTTTGAAATCCAAAGATATAATTACATTGCTTACTTCTATAGAAGCCGTTTAGTATTATAAAAGTGTGAATCTTTAATATAAAAAAAATAACACGTGAGGCTTCGTCACAATTTATGATTCGGAAGAGCCAAAGGTGCCCCCCTCAGGCCAAAATTAACGGGTAGGTAAACGACTAGCTTAATTACTGTAATTTTAAAGTAGTCGTAATACTAGTAGTTTCAAGCCCAGTAATTACAAAATGGCGTAGAATGTAACAGTCATCATCAAAAGTTTCGCGTTATGTCACTGATTGCCCCGAGGGTCGCAATAAGCGAGCGTGATTCGGCAAACTAACTGTAAAAGGGCTCCCCGGAGATGACTCACGAGTCACGATGCCACATGCTAAATAACTATACTCGATATACCGTGTTTATCTAGAGTTGGTGAGTGGCATTCTTATTAACTTAGCTTAGCTGTCGCCTCGAGCTACGAACTATTTAGTACTATATTCGCCGTGCTCGTTAAAAGTCCCTACAGTTTTTTTCTTTCCTTATCGAATATAATGTATAGTCATCAAGTTGTACTAGGGACTAGCTCCATTAATAAACATTTAAGTCCTTACACACGCAGTTTATAGAGAAACTGCGGGCGAGTTCCTACACGATTAGAGAACAATAAACGGAACTTAGTTCACACGGATATCGTAACTGAATCTAACTCTTACTCATAGCAAAGACGACTTGAATGTTCAATGCAGCCGATAAATGTAGGTTCGTATTGATTACGAATGTAAAAGATATAATAGATTCATATCTATTCGGCTTATCGCTATAGAATTCAAGCTTTAAAAGCTTTTAACGCTGCGGCAAAGTACCTACGAAACGAAAAAGTGTACAGTTTAATAAAATTACACAAATAAGACTAAACTCAGCGAGGTAATTCCACCAGTATCCTTATATTTCGGTAACTGTAATGTATGGTATGTATCTTCGTAGATACGAATTAAAAAGTTGTGGTTGTGTGATGCGGATTAATTTAGTGCTTTGTTGGCTCTTGTTTTATATACTACCTATCCTACTAATCGATATTTCCCAACTCTTCTCTGTAATACATAAGCCCGTCGTTTAAGATGTTTGTATTTATAATTATTAATTACCTACTTGCTTGTTGTACTTACATTTGTTACTATTTACAAGGTTAACTGGATGAAATCCCTTATATTATATTAGGGATAAGTTCGCCTTTGGACTTCCCTTATCCTATTGTAAATCTCATCTAATCCGTGTTTTCTACAGTAAAGAGTTATACTTCTACTACTATTACCAAAATCGGAAGAAAATCTGCATAAGTAAAGGAAAACATTACTTTTTTCAGTAGTTTCATAAGAAATGTTACCTATTATTAACTTATACCTATCCCAGTGTTTAAATCCAAAACACAGATTTACAAAGCAATTCAATCTCCTAAGCACACATGTGGACTTCATAAATCTCGTGTCAGTCGAGTAAAACCAAGCTATGTGTCATAAATACGGCGGGTATGTGTGTCAAAACATGGGGGATTTGGGCGCTGTCTCCCGACCGACTCGCCGCCGCGCGAGATAATGAAAAAAAAGATTTATGATCAACTCTAATCAAATTTTATTACCGTTCTTACGGTCCCTTGCTATCTTACAATAAGCAGTGCACTTTGTTATTGAACGAAATTTGTAGCAGATGAGGGGCGCTTGGAGTTTACGAGAATATAAAAGACTTAAAAATGTGTAGGAAACGAAATTGCTTATCTTATAACCAGTTGACCTAGGTCAACGACAAAACATTACATTTTGATGTGAGATTTATTAAACGATTTGGTGTGATACAATTTCATATCATAAGTATGTAATTTTTTTGGGAAATTATTACCCAAAACCTGTGTCTCATCAACGCATCATAATCGTACCTTACCTACAAACAAAACCAATTTAGGCATCCTAAGTCGGTTGCTACTTATTCCTATTTTTTATAAAAAGAAAAAGCGCGAGTTGATATTGCTTACAGCTTTAATATCGCCGGGTTCAATAAGATGAGTAAGCAAAACGTGGCCAAGTTTCTTTTGCCAAAGGGGTCGTGAGTCGCATTTCCATAAAGTTCCTAGTGCGGAATGTAGTGTTGTAATAATAGCGGGCAATATACCCATTTGTACGCAACACGGAGAAACAACCCTCCCCCACTCCTCGGTAGACCTTCCTCCACTTTACTGACCCAATTATACTTGACAAATTTTTTGGTCACATACTTACGACATGAATGACACTTTTGGTCATACTTCACCCGTAAAGTTTTTATGGGACGCAAAGTTGTATGAAATAGGCCGTTTCGGATGCGAGGAACAACGTTGGAAGCGGATGAAAAGGATTTATTTGGAAATTTGATGTCATTCTGGTTTACACATTTACTAATAAAAAACAAATTTTCGCCTCAAATACAACTCTACGGAAACTATCTGCAAACATCAATTCACTTGTTAAGTGTCCATATTGATTTACCTAATTAAATCAGTAAATTGATTAAACTATTATCTATTAGCTCAAGCAACAGAATAAAGTTCTGTAAAAATTTCTCACATTAGAAAACGCTCATTCGGAGTCAAATTATATGGGTCAGGTGTATTTTTCATAGAAAATAACTGCAAAAATGCTATTTGTTATTGACTTGAAGATGTCGCAGATCGGCCTCCACTGTGTCCTCCCAGCAGTGATCAGTAGAAACAACATAAATTATAAGAACGTTTAAAAAACCACCTCAAATTTATGACGGGAATTTTAGATCCGACTTTCTATTTTTATATATTTATGGTGTTATAATGACGATAAAGTTACATCTTGTTTAGATTGGACGAATTGGACGATCAATCAGGGAATTTCCAATACAACGATTACCCCTATCCTGTAAATATTTAAACAAATCGACTCTAAATCAGCAGTATGTTTGCAGTATTTTCTATAGAAAATGACACTTGACCCGTAGTATTTTACCGCGATCGTGCCATCTGTAATAAGCTTATGTTATGATATGACAGGAAGCGATAATTATGTTTTCTGCTAACAACCCACCCCTTAGTTTTGCGTGCACAATAAACAAGAACCACCGAAATGTTACAAAACTTGTCAATAACTAGGACAAGGCAGCCCTTTAACCTTTAAACCAATTAACCTTTAAATGCGAACAATAAGACTTTATAATTAACTTCTGGTATTACCCTGTGGTCATTTCAACAGCTCTTTTGAAATTAATTCAAGTGTTCCTTGTAACAATAAGTTCATAATATTTTTATAAAACGTCCTTGAAATGCCCTCGAGTATGTACTTACAAATGAAGGGCAAGGGGTGGCTTAAAAGGGCTATTTACACAGAATAAAGCGCAATGACTTGAATTAGTTATTCAGTTGATTATGCCTCCCCTCTGGCTACTCTATCATTATCATTTCACTGAACGCACGTGCCATCTAGTGCAGTGCAACCCTCGTATTCCTCCAAGGCCACATTATATGTAGTACCTACTACATACGCAGCTTAGGTCTTTTATTAGTTTTATTACGTTTACTTTAAAATATTTGTTTTCCGCTTTTTGTTATGATATCTATACCTACATATACAAGTACGTATGCGTTATTTTCACATACAACACATTTTCCGGCTGAAAGGCGTCTTTCTAATGATATTATGTATGTGATAATATTATATGAGTTGATATATGCGATGAGAACTAGAAGACGGACAAACAGTACTTTTATAAAAACACTGAAAAAAATAATTTGTTAATGGTAACCGAACTTTCGTCAACCTGTAACTTAAAAAAAGTGACGAGCGAAGTAAGGCAATATCTTACCAAAATCAGTTCGGTTAATTTTCTACTAAACAATTGATGTTGCGTATTGCTAAACAATATTAGTTATATCGTGTGAAAACTGTCTGTTGTATATTACCATAAGTTCAGTTATATTTAGTTTACAATTCAGTTATTGTAGACGTGCTGTATGTTGATAACAAATTTACTGTTTGTCAAAATCTTACTGAATTCACAACTTACTTTAATCAAATTTTCTGCTACGCCTAAACCAACTGGCTCAGTAATGTTTAACATAACTTTTTTGTTACCTATAACCAATTTAGAGTATTATTTTAAGCAATTTGTTTCATTATATTTAACCAAATTATTTGCCTGCATGTAACCAAACGAATAGGTTATACACGACAAAAATACGTTGTTCATATACAGCCAAATGTTTAAATTATTTTGACCAAATAGTTTGCCTACTTCTAACCAAATGAATAGGTTATATATACATGACAAAAATACGTGGTTCATATACAGACAAATATCAAATGAGTTGTAAATAGGGCTCACTGCCTGTATAAAATCCAGTACGTCTCATCGTCACCTTTCTTATCCCCTGGGTGATGAGACGTACTGGAATTTATACAGGCAGTGAGCCCTATTTACAACTCATTTAACTACAAGTAGGGTGTATAAGCCACATCGATGATTACCCAAAAATAAGTAACACTAAACGAGCATTTTAATTAACTTTATTAATTGTAATAATAGAAACATTCAAATAATAGAAACATTCATAGTAATTTATAAGAACGGTATAGTAATCAAAATAATCAATCAATCAATAATACAATCGCGAGCAACAGTACTTTTTGCATCACTTTATAGGTTTTCATTGCACAGAGTATCTTCGTAAACCAATTTATTTTTCTAAATTATTTTACGAGTAATTCCATTATTTTGCTTGATACATTAGCTTCAGAGTCTCTTTGATTACAAGGAAAATGAAGAAATTAAAATTATTTGGTTTACAAAGACATGACATGTTTTGAAATGTCCTTATGTAACCTTCTAATCCCCATTCCCGAAGGTAGTCTCCAAGGGTGTCTGCTGGTGGAGGTACAACTTCCATTTTGGAATATTCAAGTAACTTGACATACATATGTCATACGCAACGCAAAAAAAGCGTTTGGTTATTTCTATGCTAAGTATTGTCTATATAATGAAGTACGTTTGGTTACACATTGTATTTTATTTGGTTAGATAAAGCGAATGGTCTGCTAGAGTAGCAAACCCGTATTTGGTTTTACTCTACTAGACAAAACTGGTTATATGTAACAAAACTATGTATTATAATAGCAAATCATTGTTGAGTTAAATCTAAACAATTTTATGTTATGGATAATAACATCGTCTTTGTTAGAAGCTAGGACTTGGTTTTTGTTGCATATTGTCAATGCTTACTCTTAAATTAGACCAAGCGGTTTATTTACATGTGAACACTTGAATTTGTTTACTGTTTTAATGTAAGACGTATACAAGCATTTATTTACGAATAGCCCAACTTAGAATAACATTATCCGTTTGGTTTTTAATACGCAAACCTGTTTGTTAATAGAAATTAACTTTAGTAACGCCATACCGAATTATGGTTAATGATGAAATAGCCAAAGTAGTTCAGTTAAATATTTTTTTCAGTGAACCCTTTAAACTACTCTAATTAGCTGTTTTAAATAACTTAATGTAGAAAGATAAGGTGCTGCATTGTTCAAACAGGAAGAGAAACTAAGGCAAACACCTCGCCATATGATAACAGTTTCGTATTGTCTGTAATGTCTGGCATCGGTCAGCTTTCAACTCATGTAACCAATTGTAAAATCGATTTAGTTGTCAGCACGGGTGGAAAACAGGACCGGTAAAATTATCTGAATGTACGGATAAAAATTGTTCTAGTACAGTCGGTCGGTGAACACTTTAGTATTTTGAGTTTTGATGGAACTTCATGATCGTGACCGACCGCCTGTGGCCATACTGTGGTCAATAAAACAGGCATTTACCAAAGCAAGTTGAATCTGTTAATTAAAAATTACAGGGCGCTAAAATGGCAAACGTCTTTTTGAGGCCAACCGTAAAGTAGGTACTTGCCAAATTTACATAATGTAATTCATCATTTTTTTACTTGGCGTGATATTATAAACTTCTACAACATACTTGCGTACCTACAGCATTAGATGTAAAGGTAATTTTATCGTCCCTGTTTTTCATAAATTTCTAATGTAGCTTTTGAAGTAGCAAATATAGTTTCAAATCGATTCCCAGAGGGAAATTTCTGTTTGAGGTTTAATATGAAGCGAATGGAAAAAGCTCTCCAGTGCCCCCTTAGTGGTCCGTTGTTTAATCACCGACGAATTCTCTTTTGAGCAGACAGACGCCCTTAGGTTAGCAAGTTTGTCGACCCAGTCCAGCCACTAGGGAAATAACTTGCCCACTTAACTATCTATTATTGTGTACCCGATGAGTTTCTCTTACTAAGAAATGTTGCAAAATCGGTATACTCTGCTAACAATCTTGGTGTCGAATTCAATTTGAGGATATCTATGGAAGTTTTTACGGTAAAACTTTATTTCGTTTGCAGAGGTAGGTACTTAGTAAGAGCCAAATTATTTTTAATGTTAATATAAGGAAACATTATGTGCAATGAATGTTACTTTATATTTCTAAGCTAATCTTTAACATCCCATCTAAAAGCAAAAGTACTTATTAACTTAAATACATAAATAGATACAAAAGCTTCGTTATTTTCCTTCCACCAGGCAAAAGGATTTCACGGATAGCTAGAAAAACATTTACACAATGGAGAAGTGTAGCTAATAAAATATATTTTTGGAAACATAACGTAGGAGGGCAAACATTGTCAGCCCTCGCGTTTCTACTTATTTAAATAGAAAATTAATGAATCTCTAAGAAAGTTTACTTATTTGGTTATTAGTCTTAAGATATGTGGTAGTCGCCTACTGGTGCCTAGGTGCCTACTTTTATCTGCCTATAATATTATAAGTTTAATTACTGGTTAGATATGTATGCGATGTATATTAAGGGACATCTAAATAAGTAAATGCCTTATTAAACACAGGTTAAATAGTTTCGCAAATATATGTATTAACATCAAAAGCGTTCAAGTTAGTTTGGGTTGGTATTTATTTCATTAGTCATATATAGGTACCAATTCTTAATGTCCATAATCAGAAAGTAGTTATTCATTCATGTCTCCTAAGCCATGATAACACTTTGCGTAAGTTGGTGTGCCATCTGTCATTGTTATCATTAAAACTAATCAAGCATAACAAGGAATCCAAAAAACATGTTATCGGGCGATACATAAATAACAATCCCACGAGAGCACGACCCCTGCGTGTGAAGTGCATCTGCAGCGGCGCAGACGCCTGCGCCAGCGACGCGCCATGGACTGTCTCCGTATTCTCCGTCGCTCACGCTGGCGATTGTTCGATACAAATAAACCACCGTAAGCATGACCTCCAATTTCATCTAGATATCACGTATTAATTGTTAATTGAATGCTGGTTTTTCCAAAGACGTACGCGCACGGTTACCTCGCCTGCGATCCAAGCGCAGTGGGAGTAAATCCGGCGCGGGCGCTGCGGGTGTAAACATGCAACACATAAACACACACACATGCGCGAGATGAAAGAAGCCCGCCCACTTATCGCTTGCACCCGTTTTGATTATGCGCTCGCTGTCAGCACCCCGAAATAGACATAAACTGCGGAATGTGACGCTTCAATGGACCAAATTATACAATCGATGTTATACCAGGTTTATCATAATCATCACGTATGCTTATTGCTCGTGGTAATCAAATGAGCGACCATACACGCCAAAATTTATTTTACCCCGCGAAAGGATAACATCGACTGCGAATACTGAGATAATGCCATCTGCATAATATTTGGAATTGATTTTTGTGTTCAATTTATAGTAATAAAAAGTCGAAACTGAAGGGTATCTCATTGGGTACCTTCTATTAGATAGAGATGGGCGTATCAAAGAACTAAATGTAGCTACTTATTATTAACGCCCTAACATTAGATTAAATGAATACTGTTATTACTTGGACCATTATCTGAATATCCGTGAATTATTCTTATTTTCATTGAAAACTAAGATATAATTATATATAAATAGACTCCTTCTTCTTAACTCCTTTAAGAAACGCAGATAAGAAATAGTGCAATCATCGCTATGAATAGATATCATTAACGCTTTGCCTAAGAGTCCCCACAGAGACTGGAATTTAATGAGACACTGTCCCAGTGTTTACGGCAGCGCGATATCATTAAAGATAAATCAAACAAATCGCATTGTCTAACTTGAAGATGCAACACGCTTATCATTTTAAAGTGGAATTTGTGGATTATAGATATAAAATGAAAAAGTAATTTAGAGGACCATGGGCAACGTTGTATGGAAAGCGCTCCTTCAGATTACTTTTGCACGTGTACTTTGTAATATTTATTACAAAGTACACATACACAAATATTACATAGTATGTGTACTTTGTAATATTTATTACAAAGTACATATACAAATGTAATTTATAGAAGTATGTAATCATATTACTTTTTGCCCAACTCTGGTCAAATTCCATTGCAAATTGGTGACTGGACGACGGTGATTTACTTAGAGAGTATTCTGCAGAATGCGTTACTTATAAAATACTAGTAAACAATCGAATTCAATTGCACCTATAGAAAGAAATAAAGTTTATTAGAAAATCTATAACTTTATAATGAAAAAAGGTATTGAATGAATTAACTAATTTTAAGAATTACTTTAATACTTTGGCCGTGTGGTGACGGCAGTAAGAATACATTTGTCACCACCCCAACTCCTCCTTCGGGTGTCGTAAGAGTCTAGTAAGGGATTGAAGTGTCACTGACCATTATTTGATAAAAGTTTGATGATGGGCAGCAGCATCATCATAGCGGACACATTACTGCGATCGCCAATCCACTTGCCCAGCGTGGCGATTATGGGCATTTACCTCCTAATGTCTATTACGCATAGTTAATAGGGGGGCCTACGTCCAGCTGTGGACTATCATAGGCTGATGATGTAAGAATTACTGTTTACATACTGTAAAAAAATGTTCAAAAATCCAAATTATTTAGCAACGTACCTATGTAGAGTTACATAGCTACATTGCCATAGGGTTGGGATTTATATACTGGCCCATAAGTATTTTTAATAATGCCAATTAAATAACTAGTAATCCCATGTCATCTTTCGAATTTGGTACACTATTTCCGAACCTTGTTTTACTAGCTAACTACAAAACCTATTTCCTAAAATGAACTAATCCGAACATACGGGTAGCTAAAAATAAATTACGTGATCCCAAAACCAAAACAGGCGAAAAAAAGTCGAACCAGAAACCAGGTGCGGCTCACATCCGGATCCTGCAAAAACATCGTTAGAGCAGATTCACTTTACAATTCAGAACCGAAATCCTGCAAGTAAAGTTTAAAGTTTTATGCGAGTAACTTATTACCTGAGTACTGGAAACTTCTAGAATCCGAGTCCGAGTAAAAATATTTGCCTGCCTAGGAAGTTCATCTTCAGAGCTATCTAATACTTGGGAACTATCGAGACCGGGATGGTACTTAAATTCATTTAATGAGTTTAACAACTGTTGTTTCTTTTCTCAGGTATCTCTTTTTTATTAGGGTTCTGTAGCCAAAATGGCAAAAACGGAACTCTTATAGTTGCGTCATGTCCGTCTGTCCGTCCGTCCGTCTGAGCAGCATAGCTCAGTGGCCGTTAATACTAGAAATCTGCAATTTGGTACAGGTATACATATTAATCATGCTAACAACGTGGTACAATAAAAACTAGAAAAATATTTTTTTTTTCGGGTACCTCCCCAACTGGTGAAGTGGGGATGTTTTTTTTTATTTGCTGTAATCCTATAGCGTGGGGTATCATTGAATAGGTCTTTTAAAAAGAATAAGGGTCTTAAAAGAAAGTTTTTTTATAAAGTTTAAGTTTAAGTTTAAGTTTTTCAGAGACAATCACTCAAGAAAAAAAAATTGTGTCCCTCCCCCCTCTAAGTTTGGATCCGTAGGCTCAAAAAATATGAAAAAAATCTTGAATAGGTTGCTTATAGAATACTTTAAAATAAAACTATTTCGAACATAATCGGCCCAGCCGTTTTTGAATAACTACGGAACCCTACACTGAGCATGGCCCGACAAGCTCTTGGCCGGTTTATTTAGTTATTTTTCCCCTCACTAGCTCGTAAAGCGCTCGTTTATCGTTTAATACGAGCGGGTAAAAACGCTTTTTAAACACTTGTGAATAAAGTAATTTGACATTGCTCTAATTCCTATAGCCCCCCTACTGCCTAGTATAAGTGGATCTGTATGACCGTAGTAAACATGCGCAATCGGAGCTCACATGTTAAATTGGTCGTTCTCATGGGTGATTTTGTAAGCCATTGGCTATATTTCCAGAAGTAACTCTATTCTACGATACGTTTCGACATTGAGTTTTAAATGGTTTCTTTAAGTTAATTTATATTTGGATGAGATTTGTAATCATATTTCCTCGCGATAGTGAGGGGAAAAAAGTTGTATTACACTTGGCGGCAAAGTTTGTTCAACTCTCGTGCCTTGAGACCTTCGCAATGCTCAAGATTCCAGTTTTTGAACCACTCGCTACGCTCGTGGCTCAATTTTGGAATCTTTCGCTAGCTCAGGTCTCAATATTGGCACGACAGTTAAACAACAACTTTGCCCCCTTGTATAATAAATAACTATTTTACTCAAATGTTCATTTGAGATTCATTTGTCTAAATTAGTGAGTGCTGCTGGGTTATAATCCTCAAACTAACATTTACTTACTTTGACAAACAGGGAAAAATATATTAAGTACAGAGCAGAAATTACGTATATTTCGTCAGCATCAGCAGTATCCGTACCGACGAAGCTAGAGGTTCCGGGTTTGATCCCGGCGAGGGTATTCATTTGTGTGTATTTCACAAACATTAATTTCTAATTATCTGATTATTACAATATTAGGAACGGTTTCCTTGTCCCAACGTCAATATTGAGCTTGATTTATGTAAGACAGTACTTACCTAATATTTTTAATCTAAAAGCTTTACTTGCTTATGATACGCTTTCTGCTGCTGTTGGACAACTTGGAAACTTGAGTATTGTTCCTCAGTAGAACTTTTATTTTTCAAACTGCGTTAGAGGCGCGGCTGGGCCACGCCCGAAGACAAAACTTTTATTGAAAGTTGTCTTTTCTTAAGAAAAATGTGAAAAGAAGCCAGTGTATTTATACCTACTTACTCGGATGCTAGTATTTCGGACAAACATAAAACTAAAAACACATATATAACATAATGTGAATAATTACCTACCTAATACTAAATCTCTAAATTAACAGACTTTAAATGTCACATTTTATTAATGTTTGCATTCTCTTAAGCAAATGTTGTTAACAAAAAATACCAATTGAAGTTTAGTCGAAAACCCTATAGTGAATCACAAAAGAAGTGATGGGCCGGTCAATCATGCCGGTTTCTTTCTACCTGCGTCGAACACCTGTCGAACTTATTCCTCAAAGAACTTATTCGGAATAAGTGAGTCTACGTCAGAAATGTTTACCTTGATCAAAAACGTGTGCTTCGTAAAGTACCTACGGTTGTATTATATTTTTAGCAAGAAACACACGAGAATTTGTGAAATTTATGTATTTGACCCGATATTCAGGAACAGTTTTGTATTGGTTATAAAATAATTCGTGTTAGTAACGAAAATGGGCACATGTTATGTAAATAATGAATAGAAGTAACATTCCAATGTTAAAATAATGCAGCCCGCATTTGTTTATAACTAAAACAAACCAAAACACGTGGCCAGATGAAACTTATGAAATAAAGAAATTAGGTATGTTTTTGATATTTATCCAACCTAAACACGCAATATTTTGCTTCAGTTAAAAGTTAATTTGTTTCCTCAACCTTGTACCATTATTTACAAAATTAGGCACTTTTTTGCAGCTGCTGCACATGTTACTGACTACCTACTGATACATTATTTAATTTGACATATCAAAGATAGTGTATTGATACATCGTCGGGTGAGAATGCAATTGTGCCATATCCATTTTCAAGCAAAATCGGTTTTTAATGGTTCTTGATAGCATATTTTTTTTGTAGTTCATAGCAGTAATCGATTTTTGAAAATTCTTATTTTATATTTACAAAAAACATATATTTTTGTGCCATATCCTCAAACCGCAATAAATAGTGATTACAATATTGTGCCATGTCCGGACATGACACAAATTTACGGTTAACAGCCTATTTATCAGTGTGCCAAGCGACTAACCGATCAACATTTTTGTGACATAATCCATTAATCGATTTGATTGTATCGATTCGATACTTTTTTTACCTACCCTATCTTTTGATAAATGACAATAAAGAAGGTAGGTTTGATGTATAATGATTTGTGTCATTCATACTTCAAGCTTTTATCTTAATAAGTTGCTGGTATAAATACATCGACGGCGAAAAGCAAACACGTAGTAACCCACAAAAATGAAATTGTTCACCAGAGCCGAAAAACCTCCCGAGTTTTGTAAAAAAAATCATAACTTTCGTATTTATGGACACATCTTATTAAGAATTGGACACAATATCCACATTTTTTTTGTCTTTAATTTCATTTAAATAAATTTCACCATAAGTTATTACAAGTGGAGTTATGTGGGTTACTACGTTTTGGTTGTTTTTTTACAGTTAGCAAACACGTAGTAACCGACGTCAACAAATGTATGAAATAGCATTTTTCTATCGTTTTTGTGGATAGCAAAAACGCAGTAACCCACTTTAAGTTTACTAAAAGTAACGGTAATAAAGTGTTAAACCACATGCTTTAGATAATTTCAATGAGCCCAGTGCTGTAACACTATTTGTTTTCGTATTGTAAGTATTTTCAAATGCATTAAATGTATTGCCAACATTTTTAGGATGACTTTTAAAGTGACTTTAATGGAATCGCGAAACAAAACACACGACTTATCAAATGTTTCGTTAAAAATGAGAAGAGACTTAAAGGAATTAAATATGAAAATCAAACCACTTGAAGTGTAATAATCAAAAATGAAATAATTAAATTAAAAACGAAACGTATAAGTATACCTTTATCTTGAAAAATCATAATTAGACTTTTATAAAGTGTATATATATAGCAAAGTATAACATAATTGAGCCCAGTTTAAACAAGATAAACAACTAAAAAATCTATAAGTACTTCTATCTAGCACGTTTGAGACTGATAACATTTTTTAGTTGTTTATCTTGTATCTAAAGTATCAATCATTTATTCATAACCATGAAGATAAATTATTATAATATTTATAATAATATAAACGCAATATGAACTTGGTTCCTACATATAGAAAACATAATGAGATCCTATTAAATAAAAAAGAAACGTCCACCCTGGACAGAAGAAACTACTAAAAAAGTATGTCATTCTATATTTATACTACTTTTGCTCAGTCTATATCTGCAGTATCAGTTATCTTCATTAATAATCATGTAGTTAATTATTATAATATAAACACAACGTTAACTTTGTATAATATACCCATACTAACAAAAGAAAAGCCTACTTTGAATACGTCCAAATAAAAAACTAACATTGTTAATAAAATTAATCACTTTAATATTTTCTTCGGTTACTGAGATGATTGCTCATGAAATAAAAGTATAGAAACGGATAGTATATTCATTAAATTGAACTTCATCCCGCTGTTTCGAACAAACAAAATAAGAAAGATAAGTACAAAAACTACCCACAAAGAAAAATTTACTTAACCACAGACAATATTAGGGTTCCGTAGCCAAAATGACAAAAACGGAACCCTTATAGATTCGTCATGTCCGTCTGTCCGTCTGTCACAGCCAATTTACTCAGAAACTATAAATGCTACAGTAATGAAATTTGGTAATGATATGTGTTTTATGGACCGCTACATAATTGTGATACTATATTGTAAAAAAAATAATTGGGGTTGGGGCCCTCCATACATGTAACTGAGGGATAGATTTTTTTTTTAGTTGTATATAAGCGTGTGAGGTATCAATAGAAAGGTCTTTGAAAATGATATAAAGGTTTATATATCACATTTTTATTTAAGCTAACCGTTTTTGAGATATCAGCTGTCAAAGTCTGAAAAATGTGTCCCCCCTCCCCTTTATTTTTTAAACTAAGTGCTATAAAATTCAAAAAAAAAATATTGCATATTAATAAACTCTATCAACGATTTTTAGTTTGATTAATTTATCATGAGGTCATTGTGATAATGAAATATTCAAATTTGAATAGGATAGAAACAAGCTTATCACTATCACCAGCTTGGGATTTGGGATCCTATAGTTCATCTAATAAAGGAGCAGACAGGCTCGCATAGACCGTGAGACTAATGGGTACGACGGTATTGAGCTTTTTACAAATAAGAAATACGTATGTATGTTTCGGTTTAGTGCATGTGAATCTTAAGAAGTACTACAAATGTTTTTTTAATAGATGTGTCCCGCTGAGTTTCTTGCCGGTCCCAAAATTGGGATACCTTCCTAACAATACAATCATACAAAAGAAGGGATTTCTTCTCAGGTCAGAGGTGTAGGGATAGAACCGGCGTAGATTATTTATTTTGTTTTTGTCTTCATTTTGAAAATACTTATAATGAATAACTAGCTTCATTTGCAATATTTGTAATATCTACATCCCTTAAAATGTCTGTGGTTTAGTATATTCTTTGTGGGTAGTTTTGTTTCATTCTTATTTTGATGTAAGTAGATCTATCAAATTTCCTCGATTGTCAGTCGCCCGCAGACCACGAACCCCTATAAAGTGTTCGAAACGTCGGAATGAAGTAAAATTTAATGAACATACGTGCGTTTATCCGTTTTAATTTTTTTATTTTAATCAGTAATCACTTTAGGCAAAATTCTCGTTATAATGTTTCAAAATTCCAAACACTTCGACTCACTTTCGCTCCGCGGACCGCACTGAGTGACGTCGTAAGCGTATGCGCAATGGCGGCGACTGCCACGTTAAAACGTTTTAAGGCGCGCGAATCTAAGCCCCTACACCCTACAAAAATGAAGTAATTATTAAGTAGCTAGCTTTACGTGATCCTTGTAAACGCAGTAAAAGACAAGATTCTCTAATTTGATACTGCTAGCCAAAATATTATTTCCTGCCAAATGGCGTAACTGCAAGACTTTCAAATCTATGAGCGGCAAACACGTAGTAACCAGCATCGTCGTCAGAACAACGGGCGGTTTTAAGTGCTGTAAATGCTTTGATTTAAATAACAGAGGTTTTTTTGCTACTTACTACGTGTTTGGAGAATACATTTCAAGAAAAATGGGAAAATTTGTAGTTCCTAATTTCCTTGTTTTTCATCATATCGGCACGCGGATGGCACCAATCGACGCGGAAAAAATCGAAGATTCCGAAAGTGCAATAAAAAAAATTTTGACCTTGTGTTGGTTACTACGTGTTTGCTTTCCAGCGTCGACATAGTATTTATAATTACGAGTACCTGACCATAAATTGTAAGAAATGACATATATTATACTACAGAAAAAGAGACCGAACCCCCTATGACTAGGACTGGAATCGATCCAGCGACCTCCTACTTTCCTGCCATGCCATGCAATTTAAGTACTGGCCACAGGAGGCCTCGGTCACTATTCCTGAAGTACCTACATAACAAGACATGTCTTTTAATTTATAGAGCGTGTATTTAGGTACTTAAACTGTAATATTATTCGTTGATAAGAAATAAAAACGTTAATATGTCATTCATTCGTATTATAAGCCGTTCTCATCGATATTTTTTACATTAGCACTAGATATTGTTGAAAAGCTTATCATTTTACAAAATAGAGAAGGTCACCTATTAGATGGTACCTATTTACAAGAAAGTAAAAACACGATTCACATAAATATTAGAAATCAATATTGGCATCATATTCACGTGAATAATTATGTCTTCATATTTGAGATAAACTATCGTCTTGACTTGAAATAAATCTAGTCGTAAAATAACTTTTATTTGCATAAACAATTGCATTTAATGTCTACCTTTCTTGACATTACACTAACATTTTGTGACACATCCATAACTTTGTGTCATATCATACATAGCAAGTTAATCATTTTCTTACCAAAATGGATATGGCAATTGTAAAACTACTTATATCTCATGACTATTATAAGTTAAACATTAATTGTATATAACAAAAAATAGTAAATGAATATACTGAAGTGTCAGTTAAGTTAAATATTGCAAAATTATAAGACATTCCAAGAAATATTTTTTTTTGTTTCATTTCGCTCTCCTCTAAACCAAGGCAAGTGGCGTATAGCACAATTGCATTCTCAACCGACGACATAATGCCAATGTAATTAATTAAAGACTTGGTTTTTATTTCCAAACGTCTACTTTCTGGTTATATTATTTTATCATATATTACAGTTTGGGTACACGAGTATCTAGGAATATTTGTTTTCCTGTATACCGCAACTTGATTATAAAGACCGCAACATTACTTCATTAATAAAATAAGTTTAACAAGTGAATGTTGTTTTAAAAATAAAAGTAGTGAAAACAAGAATAATCTCCTTAAAATTAGTTAAGTTGGTACATAAAGGCTTACATACAGTATATAATATTGTAATCAACATTCATAAGATATGTAAGCTTTTTAGCGACATTTTTGTTCAAGTTACATAGCGTCTGTGATAGCGTATGATTGGAATCCAATGGGTTGTCGATATAGCTATTTAGGTTTTTAATGGCTTGGTTTGGTAGTAAGAAGTTTTAATAGATACATAATGTATTTTTCTAGATTAGAAATACTACTGATTAATTTTTGAAGCTACAAAAATAACCCGGCTAGTGTTATGAGTATTAAATCTCGGAGACACTTTCCAAGCAGCAGTGCTTGCGCCGGATCATATAGAGCAGATGTACGAGTATGTACTTATATAGAATAAATTACGTCAAACGTCAATTGAGTTATTGAATTGCCTTCATAATTATGTAAACGAATACGAGTACAATCCCTAGTAACAACAATTCACTAACAATTTTTCAATAATATTCACAAGTATGTACGGAACACTGATAGAATTCCGATTCATGCGATTCTTTTCCTATCTATTGAACCTTTTACAATCAAAACCCCGCAGAGCTTTTTAATTGAAAAACCATTTTTGTTTTTATTCGTGCCTAACCAACGTTAGGCGTTAGGAGTTTTATCCGTCCGAATAATAATTCTGCTATCGGTAGCATTTTGCAGATTTATGCTGAATGTGGATACTCATATGCGGAAATATCTGCTATGAATAGGTATAATGCTTTGTCGCAGTACCTATTTGAATTTCATAGCAATTCAAATCATGAGCTCGAAAATGACAAGAGTAGGTGTACTATACAGTAACTAAAATTATATTTTAGGTAGACGGTGATACCTACGTAGGTGCCTAATATAAATGTGGTTTTCGATTATTATAACTAACTATACCTAAATATATACAGAGATAGCAGCTTATAAAGATAGAGCTACTGTAAATTTTCTAAAACAAAAAGTAATCACAATGGAACCGCAACGAACCCCCACAACCACTCAAAATATTTTTTTTACTTTAATTATCTACTCAAAAGGGATATTAATATTTAGGAATGTAAGTAAATGGAATCTGCAAGTTTAGATAACCAAGATTTCCTGACTCCCAAACTAGAGAAATCAAGTAATCACGCATACATTTCATAAAATTAAGATTTATGTATTGTAAAAATAAGCATCAAATTTGGAAACCGCTATTTATGTGACTTTATGGTACCTACCTATACATTTACTGCTTGATTTATTGATTGATTTATTTATCGATTTCATGCTGCGTTGACCTGAGCGTAAAACACCGCGACGGATTGCCGTGGTCCACCGGCAGATGTCCGCACAACAATAGGTTGTTTCTACAATTCATCTATCGATTTCTATGGCCATTACTCAATAATATGGAAATAAGTTCTAGAACCCTAAATAGGGAGTATTTTCGAATTCTGTGCACTCGATTTTGTAAATTCATTTATCTTTCAAAAACAATAAGACAAATTTATTATTCGTGATAGTAAGTAGGTACTTACCTATGCGAAAATTGTCACGTAATGAATGAATTAGTTCAGTACCCATCTGAATTAGTTCATAGTAGATTACCCATTTCCAATTTAGGTGAAATTAATGCTTGGCTTCTATGTGCCAAATTTTGATGTTAATTGATTTGATTACTCAACCTATATATTTAAGGAGTGAAATATTTACATACCTTCAAACTCTTGGGTTAAAACCGCAAACTATTGTTCCGAAGACGTTGTTAGCGCAAACAAAAAAGTTGCTCTTTTCTTCGGTCCCGTCCCATTTGTTCGCGAGCCGGGCCGGGAAGGCGCCTCGTTCGGGATATACAAGTTATTCTCACGGGCGACAAAACCGTGACGAATATCAATGACATTTTAATATCCAAGTACCTCGTATACTTAGGCGTTTATGTTGTTCGTATCGTACTTAGTTTTAAGGGTTCCTTACCGTACCTACTCAAAGGGTAATAACGTAAATTATATAATAAGACCTACAGTCTGCCTGTCTGTCGTTCGTTCGTTCGAAGACTATAAGTCCGACTCAGACTTGACCGATTTTTTGGCTTTGCATTTGCACAAAGTAGAATATAGGTATCGCGGTTTTCATTAAATTTTTCAAAGATTTGATCAGGCATTGTAAGGCTCGCCAAGACTCTTGCGAATGAGCACGCGTTCGGGTATCATTTTTATTTATGAAATTGCACTCCTGAACAACATAGTACAGTTATATTATATACTTAGTTGCTTTAGATTGCGTGCTTAATGCCAAATGTGGACGCAGTGCGCTAATATTTTGCGCACAATCTGAAGCAACACTCTCGGGTCTCATAAGGTCATAAGGCAATCAGTTTTTATCAATAGATTTATATATCAGGATAATTAAGACTTGCCATTTATAAACGCTTCAGATGCTCTGAATACTCTCATGGTCATGGTGATTATCTCTGACTGTCTTCAATTAAGCTAATAATACAGATCCTAAAACTATTTTTCATAATAAAACTTTTCTTCGTAAAACCAGTCAGTTAGTCCTATTTGAATTAAATACTACAATGCATTTTTATAGCTCTTGACTGCATCATTTAATAAGATAATTTTGAAAGAAAGGAGAATTTTATTAGTTATACTATTAATCAGATTATACTATAATATAGTAATTGGTTAATGCTGATTGGAGATTACATGCGATACCATGGTCGTTATTTGCAATAGCCTATAATTAATCCGTCTGTTAATTAGAAACGTATATCAATCATTTTCAACCCAAACTGATTTGGATGAAAGTAAATTCGATGCTTGCTTGATTCATGCTGCTAGTTGCTAGCTTGGTTAATTGGGTGTTTAGTTGAAATTGGATTTAACGAGTGATAAGTAATAGCATTGGAATCCTGTTCATTTATTCCTTAAATGACAATTTTTTGGAGAGGGCCAGTTTTCATAATATTCGCATTCTTAATATTTTTCTTTGCTTACCGCGAGGATTACACATTATTTTTTTATTCATAATAGGTAGACGTTTGACCACGATCATACCTGCTGGTAATAAGTGATGAATTGATGATGCAGTCATGAAATAAAACTATGAAAACGGATAAACTCGCGTTTATTAATTAAATTTAACTTATTGTAAAGTGTCCGAAATGTCGGGATGAAGTTTTTAATTAATATACACGTTTTTATCCGTTTTGATAGTTTTATTTCTCGTGCTTTTAACTTGAGACTGACTGGTTGAATGTTCTATATTGCGGTTTGATTATCGTAGGTATCGAATTCTGCAGAAAAATACTCTGATAATAAGCAGTGTTACAGTAGGTAGGTACCTGCTTATCAAGTGAATGAATGAGATCATTCATAAATTGGATACCTTTTACGCGATGAACCTGAAATATCGGATAGGTATAATATAAATATCGATCGGTAGGTATAAGATTTTTTGTCAAATGCAAGAGTGCGTCTTCTAACAGGAGCGTTTTGGTACCTGCCTAGGCGGCCCTAAAATACATATATTAGTAAACATTTCCACAGTAACATCAACTGATAACTAAATAAATAGGTAGGTACATACGGTAACTATTAAATAATTCATAAAACAACCTGAAAAGTAGTTTTTACCAGCGGGTTTAGTTCAGGTTAAATGTTTTCCTTGGGCGAAATTCTTTACACAATAATACCTAAGTAGATTACTTAATAATTAATTCGTAGAAGAACGTATTAGGTACCTGAACCAGGAATACGATTCAGTAAGGAATAAGTCACGCGTTACAGGTTATCAGTAAGAAACAAGTTTTAGCGGGCTTTGGAATGTTTGAAAATAAACGGGTAATACCGCCTTAAGTACTAGCTTAAAACAGTAGTTGAAAATTGAATGAAAATATTGTCATTACATGCGATCCTTACCTGTCAGTAGGAACAAAATTAGACGCCGCATGTTGGAATCCTTCAAAACGATAGTTTTAGGCCGGAGATGTTTGTTCAGGAGCCATCGCCACGAAACGTCAGGTCAAAGGTAAGGCCAATGTTTACGCGACTCAGCTGCTCCGAGACTACGTTCGCCAATTAACCACACACTCGCGCACTGCGGGATCCGCACGCTGCAATGTCAGCGACCACGAGAAAAACTAGACACTCGGCGAAAGCTGTCCACAAGTTCAAGTATCCGAGCTAGGCGGCTCTCGTAGGCCTCGTCCGAGGTTGTTATTCATTCATGATGCGAAGAATAGTTCCCGAGATCGAGTTGACAGTTGTTCTCTGTGATGAAAACATCACACTTGTTTCAAGCGGTGAGGAAAGGTCTCGCGCGCGATCGCAGCGCACGGCGGCCGACTCGCGAGTTGCGTGAGTAGGCCGGCAGGAGCGCGCGGGGCGCGGGGGCACGCCTGCGCCTCACCCGCTCCGCACCACCTCGGTATTGACCGACGACGCCTTCTTCCCACAATTCACATCCTTAACTAGGTACTGCGAATTCTCCTTTGAAAAATCCCCTAATTCCTTCTCTACGATTGAGATAGGACACGTTTTATGAAAGGCATTATAGACCTTCATAGGAAAGCCCGGGGGCTATTTTCGTCCGGGTATACAAGCTTTCTGCATAACTTTACTTGCCCTTATATTATGAAATTACGATCGGCGATACCTTGACAAGTACGGGTTTTACAACGTGGTCGCAGCATAAGATTTATAACTTTTCTAGAAAGCTTGCGACGCCGACGGCGCGGCTCGTCGAGCTTTTATGTCGCGGGCTTGGTAGCTTCTCGGTGCTTTCCATTTTCCGATTCCGCTACATTCGTTTATTCAAACTTTTATGCATTCAGGTCTGAGTACGAAAGCATAAATAAATTTGGAACCGCCGAACGCCTGTTATGTATGTCGACAACCCTGTCAATTTTGTCTATCCTTATCGATGGGCTGAAAATTGGCTGTTGTGATTGATGGATGATGCGATGGCGGAATGATTTTTATTCTCGCCTATCGAGCATCGTTTAAAAGTTTAACGACTTAAGTAATTACTGCATGACTCTCACGTGAAGTGTGTGTAGATGTGTTTACTGTTTATTGACAATTAAATGTTATCGAGTGACCGGTTTTGAATGAAACCGTAAGATAGCAGGTCCGGAGCCGGCCTGCGCGGCCTGCGGCCTGTGGCGGCCCTCTGACGTCAACACGTTAAGGCCCCGTATTCCCAATGCCTTCAACAACCTACTCGGGTTAATAATCAGTTGATAAACAAACGCACTTTGTATATACTTATAGGTAGGTGCTACTTATTAGACGAGTGCATTGTATGATGCGCTAGCGTCTTCAACGTACGAGTAGGAGAATTATTTAATTGACACATCTACATCTATTCAGGGTAGGTATAAATACAATGTTTACAAGTTACAAGTACATTAATGCTCAAAAATCTTATAAAGTAACTGCGGGGTCATGATTAAGTGTAATTGAAAAACCTCTGAATTAATTATTACCTACACTAATTAACTCTTTACCTGGCCTTTCTAGAAAAATACAGTTGGATAAGCGAAAAATCTATACCAATAAACCTACAAGCCAAAGTAGCAAAGCTGCTTATAAAGTATCTACGTATGTTACGCAGACGCGGCCGACGACGCTAGCGTTTACAGCCGCAGCAAGGTTTATGGCAAAGGTACGAATTTGTACGATTGTTTAGGGTTTATTTATTTATTTTTATAATTCAAAAGTTTCTTTGGGGAGTTGAGGCGTCGTCTCCAAGAACAAGGCCATGATCCCCGGTCCGGATCATTCCTGGTGCAGAGGCTTGCTATTGCAGTGCAGCGCGGAAATGCCGCTAGTTTGTTAGGCACCTTTGCACCGCACCGGGAATGTTACGGGGTGGGTTATTTGATTGATTGGTGCTTAAATTCGTTTAGCTTTAAGGTTCTTTAGTTAAGTTTAGATTAGTATTATAGTATTTTGTGATGTTGTTTATTATAATTGTGTATTTTTATTCAAAAGTTGTCAAAATGGTTTGGTATGTACGAGTAGGTACCTATGTACCTAGATACTGATGATTATACTATATTTTCTCTTTTTTAAAAGTGACAAAGACAACGAAACCCAGTGTATTAAAACTATTGGATGTGAAAATAATTTAATTTATATTTTGGGTGTCCAAAGATACCAACTTTTAGGAAATTATAAATAGAAATTAAAATAATAATATTTTATTAATCCTTATTAATATTTGCGGATTTCTCATGGCTATTAAACAGCTTTCGGAAAATTTTTATTATTAATTTTATATTGCTTTCATTGTAAATCTCTATTTGACCTTTTCAGCCACTCAAAAGTTATCTAAACGAGATCGCGCAAGAGCGATAAGACCGCCTTTTGTTAACTCTACTTGTAATCATATATATTTTATATAATCTGTACTTATCGATATACATATGTATGTATAAGTAGTAGTCGATAAACGAGAAGGCCCTATGACAGCTCAAAAATGCTACCAGAATTCGGATGTCTGCTTATCGTATAAAGTTGTGGTCCTGCCGGTAAAGTAAGACCAGAGACCAGAGATTACAAAGAGGATGCAGAATGCAGTATGTTGTCAACGACAGTAAATCCATTCGTCCTTTATAAGAAATGACTGATAACATGTACCTAAACCTATCATCGCAGGTCATTCTCTAGATTTTTCTTTGCGTCGAAACTCTGTCAAATCATACGAAAAGTATGAACATTTTGACGAAGTTATGGCTCACCGCTTCTGATCCAAGTGGCCTGTCTGTAGGTAATCGATCGAACAATTTTTACAACACAACTTTACTCAGTTATACATATATTAAAAACTTGTTCAATTTACATACGCGTACCTGGGTTTTACATGTATGAAAAAAAAAAACAAAACTAAAACATACATTTCTACATACCTACTTCTTAATGATTGGCAGCCCTCACAGTACATAATATAATTCGTCTAGACTCTTACGTAATCCCGTTTAGGATTCATAAGCACATATCTAATACATTTCAAAAGAAATAACTTGACATGGGACACGATAAGATTACTGTTGGAGACTGCGGCAAGATTTCTACGAAAACTGTTTTCTGATATTTTTAAAAGTAGCCATTTCATATACCTAATTACCTACCTACCGGCTTACTTATCTATCTATCTACATAATGTACTTGTCATTTTGTTTACGAATAGGTAGCGAGTATTTTGTATATGGATCTCTGTAACGTGAAAGTAACAAAAATGGTGGTACCTAAGCTGTTTTATAGCATTATCAATATGAAGGGTTAGCCTATTTGTACGGCTTAAGTATTTCATAAAAAACCTTTTATCTTCTTTTTCCAATAAGAGGAATACCTACGATTCAATATTGAATAATCTGAACAGGCCCTAAAACAGATCATCCATCACTATTTTATTTCAGATATAGGGATACATCTTATGGCTTTATATACCTACTTACATAACTACGAATACTGTGTAGATACTGCGAGCCGTAGCTGAGTAAAAGGGTAAATCACGTTTATTTGTTGTTAGTCAGCCTCTGTAGCCTAGTTGGTTGGTAGTGACCCTGCCTACGAAGCTGGAGGTTCCGGGTTCGAATTCTGGCGAGGGCATAATTTGTGTATTTATTTATCACAAATATTTGTTCCTTGGTCATGGCTGTCTATGTATTTAGGTATCTATGTGTATCTATCTATTATATATATCGTCGCCTGGTACCCACATCACAAGCCTTAATTGAGCTTACCGTGGGACTAGGTCGATTTGTGTAAAGATGTCCGAAGATATTTATTTATTATTTATTTATTCAGTTACGTCACCCAGGGGACCAAAGTGGCATAGTTTGCTAGAAGAAAGTATGCTGCATGCTCTACTATCATGATTAGGTACTGGGTGACCCACGACCCACCAAGGAAAGGTGACGTATCTGTGAAAAAAAACCTTTGTAAATTTATGTCAGCCTCCGTAGCCTAGTTGGTAGTGACCCTGCCTACGAAGCTGGAGGTTCCGGGTTCGAATCCCGGCGAGGGCATTATTAGTGTATTTATTATCACAAATATTTGTTCGTTGGTCATGGCTGTCTATGTATTTAAGTATCTATATGTATATATCTATTATATATGTCGTCGCTTGGTACCCACATCACACGCCTTCATTGAGATTACCGTGGTACTGGGTCGATTTGTGGAAGATGTCCGAAGATATTTATTTATTTTACTTATTTATTTATTTAATGCTATTAAACTGTGCTTTTAAGGGTGACCCAGGAGAGCGTAACCATGGCAACAAGTGGTATAAAAAACGTGATTGACCTAAAACCTAATGTAACCGATACTTTTACGATTACTTCACCAACTCGTGATACGGCTAAGCTACCGAGAACCAAAACTATAATCCCGTACAACGTAAGTAAGTAGGGGGAATACGCAATGAAACGGACGCGTTATAGTTTTTCTTTGGTCATTGGCAACACTGATGACCATAGATAATGCACCATAATGGTCATCAGTGTTGCCAATGACCAAAAAAAAAGAATACCTATGTTCGTTCAGATTTTTTAAAGAGATCTATAGTGTCCGTTTCATAACGCGTCCGTTTCATTGCGTATTCCCCCTTCTTCTGTATGGTTAGGTATGTGATTACTGATTAGATTCGTCTGCGCGTTAATTAACGCTATGAGACTTATTGTAAACCTACTTGAATCGCAACTAAGCAATTGTCTCAAATAGCAACTAAAGCAACTTTAATTTAAAACTAGCAACAATTCTTAAATATACATACCTAAGGGCTGGCTTATTGGCTTGCATATTTTGTCACCAGTTTTAGGGTTCCGTAGTAAACAAGGAACCCTCATAGTTTCTCTATGTGCGTCTGTTCGTCTGTCTGTCCGCAGCTTAGCTCATTGACCGTTAGTACAGTCAGCAGCAGATAATTCAAAATTAACTCGGAACGACCTTATTGCTAAAACTATAAGAATGTGTTAAGATTATTGTGAACACCCTACCCGCTAAGCAATACCTGCTGCTGACTGTACTAGAAATTGGCAATTTCATATAGGAGTATAGGTACCTATATTAGACACATGCCAACAAAGTGGTAGAATAAAAGAAATCTCTTCTGGTACGCCTACACGATAAGGGGATGTTTTTTTTTTATTTTGCTGAAATTATATAGGAAAATATATGAGCAACTTTCACTACGGAGACAACCCCGAAATCGATACCATAAACCAGAGAGCGAAAAAAAAATCTCCTAATTATGAGTTAATTGAGCCTTAATTGATAGTTAAGTATCAATTAACTCACGATTAGGAGATTTCTTTTTCGCGATTTATTGGTTGTCTCCATAGTGAAAGTTAGTCAGCGTGACCGTCCCTAGTACTCTGTTCACTTTTGCTCCACAACCCCGGAATCACCCTGTATAAAAACTAGGTATCTATTTATACAATATTTAAAGGTTCTGTGGTTATAACGAATATTGCAAGGAATAGTTTATCAGGCAACGAGACGAGGCTCAGACACATTTTCAGAGAATGCCAAATGATGATGATTTAGAACTCTACATTTTAAGATAGACATCAGATTCTCCGAAGAAAGGAACTACAGACAGACATATTCTTTCCGTGCCTTTCAATTATTTGGATGCAATGTAAAAATTCTAGAATGTTAGTACCAACGAGTAGGTAATCGACCGGCACAGACAGTTGAACGTCTGGAGCAGACAATGTGTCAGCTACTTCCAATCACCCAAGTAGGTACAGTCGGGAAAATATGCAGGTACGAAGTGCATTACTCAAACGACTAACGACGTAAGAAGTTTCTGGATCCAACGTAGTCTGATAAAATCCTGCATCGAGTTGGACTATCTATTAGAATTTTTATTAATTAAAATGAAGTTATCCTTCCAATACTTATCTCACAATGACCAGATGAATTTTGCAGTCTAATTTTGATTTAACCGTAAGGAAGTAGTTTCAATTGGTGATCAATTAATTAACAGGAAGTTATCATTCCTATGCCTCACAACCCATGAATCGAAGTAACATTTTTTTGTTGTATACCTAGCAGTCCATGGAACGTACCTGTAAAGTTGGTAAACTTATGCTGTATAAAAGGCCAAAAATGGTCGTATAACAAAGATTTGGCGTATTTACATCTCCATCTAGTGATATACTTAAGCCGTAGAGGTGATATCCAAGACATTTTAGGTTCATAAGCGATCTATAGAAGTTACACGTATAACTTTATAGTCACAGTGCTTTTAAAACACTGTATGGTAGTATTACGGTCACGGCGTGCCCTTATATCACTTTATGGTGACATGTTAGAGGCGGTGACGCCATAACAACCAAAAAATAAAGGCTAATATCATACACATAACTCTAATAAATATTTGTTGCTGACTATACACAACGCGACCGTCGACCCCACCAGAAGTTGATACTGAAAAGAAATGTGAGCCGTTCGCCGATTGACCTTTGAGCGCCGACCACAACGATACCACATATTTATAACCGCGATATAAATTGCACGCCAGCACGGCACCTTCAGCGCATACTGTAACATACTACCAGTTTCATTTTAACAATTAATTAGAAAGAGGCGAGCACTCGTCTTACAAATTTTGTAATATCCCCTTGAAAAGCACAACAATGTCATGAGATAGGGTTGCAGTAGCTAAACAAATGATAGCTACCGGTTTAAATCAACCTGAACCAATCTAACTTATTTGGATGCCAAACGCAAATTGAATTACTGAAGAGTTTTCGTTTTCGCCAAACGCTTTCGGATTTTCACTCGCGTTTTTGCTGCTTTATTGCTTATTCAAGTGGGTAACTTGTTAAAAGTCATCGAACCCTTTTGAAAGTATTGTAGTATCGATCTATTGCAGGATTTTAATAACTAACACCTAAACCTGAATGCGCGTTATCTTATATAAACTGTTTTTTCTAATTACATCTGTTAGTAGGTAAACACCTACGTAGATATGTCTACCTACATCTCGATCGTAGAGAAGATTATGCATATAAAGTAAGTTACATAGACGCTACCGATTACTGGTTGTATGTATGTTTCTTAGGTACCCTACCCGACTTTTACAGCAGATATTGATATGGAGTGATGGTACCTACCCAAATATCTGTTTGTTGAAGTTACATTTTATAAATTAATATTCTTTAACAGTAATATCTATAAAGTATCAAATGTGAGTTTTATATATAGGTAGAGACTAATATAACTTACTAACCAGACTTCCATTAAAGTTAGGAAAGCTCTTGTAAGAGCGCTAGTGTCCAGACATCGATAACCACAACCTAGTATTCTGGGCGATTCTGCGACGCCATTTAAAACTGGGATATAGTGCCGGCGCCAGCGGACTTGGCAAGGATGTGACCGCAAATTAATTAGGAGCAAGGACGGTCCATGTACTCAAGTCGATGTGATACATTATATAATCGAGTAATGCGACTGGCATGGACTATCGCTGTGAATAACTATTCGGACGTGTAGGCTTAAATCAGACAAATATCTGGAATATATGCGGGTACCTATTCAAATTGTTTCAGATCATTGCTTCAGGAAATATATTGTGTACCTATTTATGACAGCTAACTGACAACGTATTTGAATCTAGTCGTAAGTAGGTACCTACACGCTTAATTCATTTCAATCACATCACATAATCAACTTATGATTGTCCACGTAGCCCTCTCCTATTAACAACGTATTACGTATAGATGCATTAGGAGGTAAATGCCCATAATCGCACGCTGCACAAGCGGATTGGCCATCGCAGTAATGTGTCCACTATGATGACGCTGCTGTCCAATTGCCCAACATCAATCTTTTATCAAATAATGGTCAGTGATGCTTCAATCCCTTAGTCGACTCTTACGACACCCGCAGGAGGAGTTCGGGTGGTGAGATAATGTATTCTTACTGCCGCCACCATGCCATTACAATCGCCGATACAAAAATTTGGTGTATTCGCCGTCAGATATAGGTATCGCCGGAACGGCCACAGTACAGTCAAGTGCAAAAATAAGTATCGAAAGAATCCGTTCATAAATATGTTACGACGTTCTTATTACACAGAATTAGAGTGCACTGGGACATATTTTTGAACGTTTTTGTATACCCGTTATTTTGTCTTCGACTGTACGATACAATACGACTCGCATATGAAATGACATACAACAACCAAACGAGTTTCAAACACACACTTGACCCATTTCGAAATGTTAAGATGTTCCAATGCGGTTTACGAGTATTTTCCATTATTTCATTGAGAGCTTTTCCTGAATTGGAACTAATAGAAAACGATTTCAAAGCGCATTTGTAGGAACCCAAGCTTGTAATGAGGTTTTCGCTCACTCGCTCGCATTTCAATGGAGAATGCTAATCATAGTGCCTGTAATTTCTTGCTGCTTATAATTACTAGGGCAAGGGCGGCAATTAAGCTCTGACTTTTGATAAAAGGGGTCAAATGCGAATAATAAAGATTGTGAGGCTAAACTATGGCTCAAAGCATCTAGGTTGTCTAGGTGCCTATTTACCTACTTGCCAAACGAAATACAGCAGATTCAGGTGGTTTATGATAATACTGTTTTTAACGTTTATCGTGCTACGCCTGCAGATTTGTCAGAACGTGATGGCAGAGATTATAGACAAATGATAAACATGGGACCATCATACCCTACATTGTGCTTACCATGAGTTGCCGTCGCCTTATTAACGCTGACTTACTTTCTTTCCATCCCGCTCGTACTTGCATATTGGTGCGAGTGAGATGGAAAAAAGGAAGTCCGCGTTGATAACGCGGTGACAGCTCATGGTTCGGCCACGAAACAAGGTACCTACGACACAGTATACGAAAACTCGTAGCACTTGAGAATGCAATCGTTTTGCACTCAAGGATTCATATTTTTTAGCTCTCGTAGAGATACCTACTAATTTTTACTCAATTATGCATCTAACTGTACATTATAATGTAAACGTGTTAGAATAATATTGTATAGTTCGAGAAATATAAATTGGTAACTTTCTACCTACATTATAGTAACAATAAACATTCAATTTATATTTCTCGGAACTATACCTAAACTTACATAAAGTGAGCTGACTTACCGAATATGACTTCAGTTTGCGGACATGTGGCACCATCTTACGAGTTATTTAGACAAGTACTAGGCTCGTATAGCCAAGTTTCCTGACTTCCTAGTTGACAAACCGTTCGCGAGATGGCATTAACCTCAATTTCATTTTCAAGTCTGAAAACAATGTTACCGCTAACATATTGCGAATATAGTACTTTAGTGAACAGTTTAAGGGCTCATTCGGTATGGCATTCTGATTAGAATAAGGCGACGAGATAAAAAAATATTACACGAAAAATAAATATTTTGAATGGAAAATTATACTTAACCTTACAATACAACGGGTACGACGGGTCCAATTTTTTTTCAAGTTGTACAAAAATATTTTTTTGTAACAACCTGTATGGTAGTGATAGTACCCAAATTTAAAGCTTTACCATGTAGCAGTTTTTTCACAGGCACTACCAACGCAAAATGTATTGTAAGTAATCATCATCATCATCATCATATCAGCCGAATGACGTCCACTGCTGAACATAGGCCTCCCCCAATTGTAAGTAATGAAACGAATGAATTACCTATTTCACAAAATAATTCCAGAAAAATGATCCTTAAAACCAAACACCCCATTCGTCGAAAGCTTTATCGATGCATCATCATCATCAGCCTATCGCAGTCCACTGCTGGACATGGCCTTCCCAATTTTGCGCTACCGTTTTCGATCTCCGGCTGCTCACATCCAACTCATGCCAGCCATCCTGCGCAAATCGTCGCTCCACCTTGCCTGAGGGCGTCCTACACTACGCTTGTCGAGACGCGGTCTCCACTCAGGAACTGGTTTACCCCAACGGTTGTCGGTTCTTCGGCTAATATGGCCAGCCCACTGCCACTTCAGCTTGCTAATACGGTGGGCTATACTATGGGCGTTTGTGCACTACACTGACTTTTACCGTCCGGTAGTCCAATTTTTTACGGTCCGATATGCCACGCCATTAAATGTATATAGTAGCTTGTGCACTATACGTAATTTTACCGTCCGACGTTTTACTTTTCCCCATTCCGGACAGTATTTTTCCGATCCGAGATGACAGCTATGAAAAACGTGTTAATGCTTGTGCACTGCGTCCGGAATTGCACTGACTTTTACCGTCCCCGATAGTCCGATTTTACAAAATTTATTCGTAAAAAACCGGACTACCGGACGGTAAAAGTACGCACCTCCGAGTAAAAAGACGGACAAGTGCACAAGCCAATCATGCGTTTTTTTCATGCCATATCGGACCATGAAAACTCGGTCTGCCGGACACTAAAATTCATTATGGTGCACAATCGCCCTATATCGATCACTTTGGTTCTCTGACGGATAACCTCATTAAATTTCTGATTCGAGCAGAGACGCCGAGCATAGCCCTTTTCATAGCTCGCTGAGCGACCTTGAACTTGTGCTTCAACTACCTATTATGAATGAGGACGAAATAAAATAATCTCGTATTATCATTTTCACTACTTTACTATGACAAAATTTTATATTTTAATAGTTCATGTTACTTGGACGGCCTGGTCACCCAGTTTAGCTTGCCTAAAGGCTTGTATGAATTGCTTCCTGATCTCAAACGCAATGACTGCTGCTGCCATTCCTGTGTTCAAACTGTCGACTCCTCTTTGTAGGGGGATGTTGAGACGCAAACCATTTTGTGACGCTGCTAACCTGTGAGAAATACATTTAATAAGAATTATTACAAGCAGCAATAAAACTCTGACTCAGCAGCCCGAGACGTCAGGACAGCATTTAAGGTAAGTTTAGGCGATTCATAGCAGTTTGTCGTTACAATATGAGGGATAGTGATAGCAATAAATCTTTTGTCATAGGTGAGATCTATTCTTACATTTAGTAGGAACCAGTTGATAGTGCTGAGACATGTTTGTATGATGCAATATACTTTTGTATCTGTATTTACTTTTTAGCTACTAAAAACTGCAGAAATAACAATTTCCATTGAAAAATAAATATTAATATAATTTATTTACCTATGCATTTAGAAATGACAATGGCAGTATTAAAAAAAACCGGCCAAGTACGAGTCGGACTCGCACGCGAAGGGTTCCGTACCATTATCAATTTATTATTAAAAAAATACAGTTAAATTCAACTTACCTCAAAAACGATAAGAGATAATTTAATCAAACCAAAAATCGTTGATAGAGTTTATTAATGTGCATAACATATATTTTTTTTAGAATTTTATATTGCGTAGTTTAAAAAATAGAGGGGGGGGACACATTTTTCAGATTTGAAAGCTGATATCTCGAAAACAATTTGCTTAAATAAAAATGAGATTTATAAACCTTTATATCATTTTCAAAGACCTTTCTATTAATACCCCACACGCTTATTTACAACTAAAAAAAATGTTCTATCCCTCAGCTACATGTATGGAGGGCCCCCACCTCAATGGTATTTTTTACAATTTAGTATCATAATCCTGTAGCGGTTTATACAACACATATCCTTACCAAATATCGTTACTGTAGCATTTATAGTTTCCGAGTAAATCGGCTGTGACAGACGGACAGACGGACATGACGAATCTATGAGGGTTCCGTTTTTGCCATTTTGGCTACGGAACCCTAAAAAGGATATAACTCAATCCCCAATTTTGGAAAATGGTGTATACATTGTGATAGTATGCACCTATGCACTTGTATGAAATTGAAATGCTTTAACAACCATTTCCGTAAACTCGGTATTTTTCCTTTGTTATGTGACATTTTATAATGGGGAGTTCTACCCTTTTTCACTAGAGCCACAGGATATTTTCTATATTTGGTTACCTGTAGCTATCCTCGCTTATACCCTCAGTCTCTCCACCTATAATGAGAGACACATGACCTAAGGATGTATAATCAACGCCATAATATGGCAAAACTGGTAGTGTGCTTTGCCCAGTTCCTTCACTAGGCAGATTAACATCCAAGTCAAATTTAGCATTGCTGTCAGCAATCACTACTGATGTGTTTTTCGGTAGATGTTTAGACATATCTTCCCAGTCTATTGATGTGTAAATTGGTAATCGAAAGTGAGCTCCAGCTCCGCTCCTTAAAACTTTGTGGTCCCAGACATCAACACATCCTGAAAAAAAAATTGATTTTTACAATATTGCAGTACCAATTTTTACATCCTATCCTAACAGTTTTTTACATCTGGGGGTTCCAGGTAATTCAGTTCTATATGAATTTTATAGTTATTGGTTTAGTTTTTCATCTACATCTTGAGAAACTATATTAGTTTTATCTTTTCACTTCAGCTTATTCCTGAAATCCTCAGAAACACTTTTAGAAAATTGGGTGCACCATAAGCTTATCAAAACCTATACCAACTTTATTGTCCCACAGTGCAGCAACTATAAGACTTAATTAATATACTGACCTTTTGTCAATAAAACTTTTTCACAGCCAGATCCCACAGCGACTCTTAGTATGGCCCCCAAATTACCAGGCTCTCGCACTTGGTCACATATAATCTGCATTGGTAAGGACTTGGACAGCATTTTTACAGTTTCTGGTGTTGGTGTTTCAAAGATGCCTGGAAACATTTGATTTGGATTATTGAAACTGGATTTATGTCAGGTATGATAAAGGCCAATTCTTCATACATCAAGCACAATCATTATTCATTAACCCTTTAATAGGCAGACAGATGTCAGAAATGCGCAAAATTGGACTCTTGCCACTTCGACTCAATGTTGAAACATGGTGGGAAAAATATTCCCTCTGCCTTATAAAGGGCTAATGTCTCTATATAAGAAAATCATCTCAGACTTTCAAGGTATTTATTGAGAGCTTAGAGTATTACAATGAATATGGTATTATAAATGCTGAAATACTGAATTTTATGTATACAAACCAAATATTCCTGGTGATGTTTCTACATTAGACCACATTGAAATTTCCTTATAAGAAGTCTTGAATATTTTTATTCCAGTTTTAGGTAGAAAGGGTCTTAAATGATGTAAATCTTCTGTATTACTGAAGATAACATACTTAAGAGGACATTTTGCCTCAAGACCATCAACAATTAGACGCCAACCCTCTACAAGTATCTGTCCGCTGCGCATTCTGTCTTTCTTAGATTTTAATTTAACAAGCAGAGAACTGAAAGAAAATACAAGGTATTATAAATGTGGTTACTTTAATTTTAGTTCCATTTTATTGTTTTATTTTATACCTTTTACCGTTTAATAATTTATAAATCTAATTACATGATTATTTATTTTTGAATGTGTTTACCTTAACCAGCCATCATTGTCTTTCAATTTTTCGTAGATTATTTCATTATTGTCATCAAACACTTTTGCCTGGCTCAGATAAAATTTCCTCTTTTTCATAAGTTCATCTCTTTTTTGTTTTATTTCTTTTAACTTTTCTGGAGATAGTTTCTGCGGTACCTCTTCTTGATTGTCATCTTTTACAGGAGTCTTTTCCGTTTTGTATTCTTTCTGTTTATTAAATTTCTCAGGATCTAAGCTGATTACCTTTTGTTTTTTCAAGCTAACTTCTGTGTTGGGCTCATAGGGTAAGAGGACTTTGGCTGGATTTCTGTAGGCCCATCGTCTATAAGATCTTGCAATATCGAGAACTGGATGCCGGGCAACCAGCTGAACAGCGAAAAGTTGTACGTTTCTTAAAGACATAATTTTACCCTAGTTGTACCAATTAAGTTTTAGTTTTGGTGAATCTTACTGCGTGATAAATTCAGTGAATAAAGTTGTAAGACATTGTAATCAATGAGTACATAATACGGTAAAAACCACAGATAAAATATAGGGATAAATTAAATTAATAAGTCTATGGTAAAAACAGCAGGGTCGCGTTTTATAAAGTTACAATTTACAATTTCGCTGTTTGCCTCTCTAACGCACGCACATATTGGCTAGAAAGAGAGGCAAACAGCGAAATTGTAAATTGTAACTTTATAAAACGCGACCCTGGAGTAATCTATTCCAACCAGCACAACATAAGTTTGAGGTTATTTATTACTTTTTTTTTTAAGTCTCTGTCTGTCAATTTTTTTAAGTGTAGTCTACACGACAGGATGAGTTTTATCCAGACCGTCCTATTTAGGTATTATACTTTATTTTCTAACTCACAGTGGATTTCACCAATATGTAAGGGTTATGTAAAGGTAAAAATATAAATTTATGACTGACTGCAGGGACTCCACTCATCAAATTTAAGGTAAATTCTGGTGAGTGAGGTAGTTTTTGATTCATATTAATATTAAGCAACTTCAGAACGACAACGTAAGAATGTTATTTGAGTAGTTAGTTGTTTGACTTACGTGGTTTCTTGTTGACGTTGCGATGGAAAATTTTGTCAATAAGCAACACTAATCTTATCATCGGCTCAGCTGAACTGAATGTTAATGTATTATCGTGATCTTGTGAATGCGTAGTTATTTTGTGTTTATTTTTAAACCAACACAATTTTCTAGACAAAATGGCAACAGGCGTACAACCTCGTGACGAAGAGATTCAATTTTCCCGATCAGATCTTGAGAATATTCAAGACGCCATGAAGAGTAAGAAATTTCGAGAAATGCTAGCGGAGTATGCTGAAGAAGTACGTGACCCGGCAAATCAAGCTCTATATCAGAAGGAAATGACCCAACTAGAGAAAGAACGTGGTTATGATGTAACATTTATCAATCCGAAGGGCGGGTATGTTATCAAAACAAGCGTCGCTGGCGACCGGAAAGCGTTCGTTAATATATGTAGTAATGATAATGTCGGCAAACCGTCCTGCAGCATTCAAGAGGTTGATAACCAAAAAGGTATGAATTGGCAAATACCGTACACTATAATCCCTCCAAGGGAAGATTATGACCACAAAAAACAGAGATGTGTCATTTACGATGTAGTTTTCCACCCTGATACATTGCGCATGGCAGAGGTTAATAAAAGGTTCCGTGACCTAGTCAACAAGACTGCATTGGATGGTTTGATGAAAACATACAATATTCATTTAGACAACAATAATTTACGTTTTCCTAAGTCATTATATAAGGGAATGACTACTCCAGCTATTATTCGAAAAGAAGATCCAGATTTCAAGGGTGTTTCTTTAGATGATGATGAGGAGGGTGGAGAACCACTGTCCGCGGAAGTATTGGAAAAATTATATCCACAACGCACATTCCCAGTTGCATCTACAAAATCTGATGACATCAAACCTAAGTCCAAATCTAAAGCTAAAACTAAAAAAGAATTTTCACATGAAACCATCAATGGATATACTATACCAAAGTAC
>JALPQI010006055.1:0-66859 GCA_025490895.1 Thaumatotibia leucotreta
ACGTAACTCGTCATTTAACTTCTTTTGGATTACAATGCTACCACAATGTGTTCTAATATTACCACACCTTTTGCCTGACAATCAAAAAATACGAATAGACTTGACGAAATAACCTCTACCTAAAAAAAAAAACAATTGAAATAAATAATTTAAACAAATTGTTGTTGTGATAAAAAGTACTGGAAATGTTAAAAAGTATTCAAATCAGCCTAAAAAAAAAAGAAAAAAAAAATTGTTTTTTTGGTGGATTTGACATTAGGTCTCATAATATTTTTTGTTTATTTCGATGTCTAGAATGCATAGTTAAAATCTTTCGCAATGCTCGCGTAATACCGTGTACACAAATGATCCTAGATCCATTTGATATGTTGGATAGAAATATATTTTTTAAATCTAATTATAATATTTAAACATTGTACTTTCTAAGCAATAGTGGTGCTTAAGTAATAAAAATGGATGAATGTAGTTTAGATATTCGCATATTATAATAATTAGGATATTTGATGATACAGACGCTCTGCATATTTTTAGGCACCACATTGCATTTTTAATTTTGCATTGAAATATTTAACCTCAAATTCCTACACCGAGAGAAGCACTTTTCTCCAGAAATTTAAACGCAATACAGTTTTCTTCGGATCGGACCAGAGGCATCCGGAGTAGCAAACAATAGGGAGGTTCGCTTAAATCTGTTATAGACATAGCGGGAGATAACATAGTAGTGCTAGCGGCAGTTTAGCAAAACTTTTAAAGAACTGGGTGGAAATTGTGAAGATTCCTCCGTTATTTTCCGAGGATTATTGACCTAGGGCTCAATTTTAAAGGCACTCACAAACAACGCAGTCACGAAAAAAAATTAACAATTAGATTTGTAAGGTCATTCATGTACAGAAAATTAACGTTACCTAAACTTAATTTTCTAAATTTTTATGCTTTTATGTACAGTAAGCTCGATACAGGAGCTACTTCACAAATAAGTATCAAAATGTTGGACTTCCTAGAAACCCTTAACTTTAGAAACATGCTCGTGGTACACCTGTCAAACTAAATAAGAAATAGGTACCCATTTATAAGAGGGTTAAAAAATATACCTTTAAGTGGGACAATTTGATGAAATTGATCAAAATACTTCTGTGGACGTAGTTATGCAAAAGGGAACCAAACCAAATGTTATTTCATTTTAATTAACACCTTTTTAAGTTAAAACGAACAAGTAAATCTTTAAAATGACAAATTCGTATGGGTTGGGTCCATTTTGCAGAACTACGTCAAATTATAAAAATCATTCTATATATCTTTTGTGGCTTTCTCAAGAAGGCTTTTTAAAAGAACATACAACACCAATCAATTTGCAGCCTCAAAAATCGCGAACGCGTAATCTCCAATAAAACCACCTCTTTGCGCCACTGATTTATGTATCGCCAGGCAACCCGATACATAACTCATACGGGTAGGGGGAACCCCACCGACCATCGGCGTTTACGATTCGGGCGTAAAACTTGAAAACTGTAATAGGATCTTTACTCCGATACCATCTCGGTTAATGAGGACCCCTAGCGTACCGAATTCTGCTGAGATTTTTTTCAGGGGTTGATAAACATTTTGATCATTTCGTGAGTTTCGCGACAAAAGCAAATTGTTAGATCCCAAGTTTACGTGACATAAAAGTTCTTTAAACCTTTTACGGGCAGGACTCAAAGAACTCCTGAATTCTAGCCTAAACAGCATCCTACATAGTACAACAAATTCTGTACAAGAAAAAATTATAAAAAGATAGTGATACCTGGTGGTAGTTTTACGACAGGTGTACTATAAAGGGTTAAGTAACATGTGTTAAAATAAATGCTTGATTTTCTTCTACTCGAATGTTCTTTCGATATTATTATCTTAAATTTATACAAGACGCTGGGTGACAATATGTCGCGGTAGATCCAATGGAGGAAGGTGAATTGAATTTTAGCCCGGCGAGCATCTCATTATTATATACCGCGAAGTTGTTATTTCTATTTTATGATATGAAAATTGCGTTTAACTATGTACTACCGTTTTGTGAAAATCCAATACTCGGCCTTGTAATTAATAGGCCATTGTTAAGGATTCAATAAAACCAAAAACTCCCCGGCATTTTTCTTTAAAGATTCTCGATTGTTCAAAATAAAACCGAGTACCTAACTATTTTTGATAGAATAATGAATTATACCGTAGTTACATCCATCCAGCTTTCATATAGTTTCATAAAACAAACTATTTATTTGGTAGTAGCTCGAGGGCACTCCGAGATTGGGTTATAAATATAAGCCGTCACTCATAAACGATCTATGGAAAATATAGCACGCAACGAGAAAATCATTATCTTTTCTTCATAGGTTAACTTTAACATTGTTTCGGTACCTGCCGAGAAAATTAAGCGAATATTTTTACTTTCATGAACGTACTCGTGTAACTAGATAAATATGGACATTAAATATCTTGTGAGCGTTTTACATTTAGTCGTAACTGAGAAAACCAAATTTTGAAAACACAAATATGCTCGTTGACATTTTATATGGAGTAACTGTACAAATATGTTTTAAATACGCAAAAACTAAATAAATAAAGGAAACTCAAAATAAACGGCTTATCCATACCCCCGATCAAATTGCGAACAGACGTGTAAAAATAAAACAAATCCATTCCCGATACCCGCTCCTCGCGTACACGTCACGCGCAGAACCCGACTCTATTCCGAATCACTCAACAATCGAATCCTGCTATTACTCTAACCGTCTCACCCTTCACTCACACACGCGAAAAGGACGCAAGTATTAAACTAGCAAAACCTTTATTATTTTTCGAAATAGTAAATCGAAGCCAATCTACTGGCAACCGCTAACTGAAAACGACGAAAAACGTTTTTAAAAATAAACATTGGTTTAGCTCAATTCGGTTAGCCGTTAGAGCAATGAATTCGAAAGATCGAAATTGGTATTGGCATATTTAGTGGCGTCAGCAAAACATGATTTTATATTTGATTGACTTTTAGGCAGTATTTTTGTGAATAGTGAAGTACTTGCCTATTAGAAAACATTAAATATATTATCTCTTCTAGACGTTAAAGTGTTTCCATAATTTATTAGAATGTTACAGTAAAACACACTTACATATCTTAGAACTTTTTTTGTGAAATCAACATTGAAGAAACATTAGCTACATACTTATAACATTCAAAATAAGCATCAATATATAATAATTTGATCGAATTCTATCCGTATGAGACTGCACTGAATTTATGTTATAAAATACTAAATCTGTATCGGCAAAGGTGTGTGACCTCTGGCTGAACACTCTGAACAGGATGTATAGAACAATCATAGCGCAGTCTAGGAAATACCGTACGATTTATATCGCGCTTTTTGCTGCATTTATTTTTCATTTGACGTTCGATTCGCGACCCCTGACGCCAGGTGGAAGATATGTATAGTCAGAAACATATTACTAATCAAATATTTTTATTTCTTGTAACAAAAAAACCGTTCATTTATCTATGTAATTTTTTCTTATAAAACTAATTGTTTTGAAAATCCGCGTTTAACTAAACAATTTATCGCAAACGTTATGCAAATTATTTGTACAATCTAAAATAATGAATGTATACTGACGAAATCAATATGATGAAAATTATATGACATATATTCTCCGGTTAGGTTGGTAAATTCAAATAATTTATTTCTGAACTTTTGATTCCATAAGTGTTAGAATACATAGGTAGAAGTTACAAAACTATTCGCTATGATTAGTAGATAGTAAGTTAAAACTAGGTTATCTAAAGGCACCGGCACCACAGGCGCGTGGAGTTGTAAAAGTGGCAAGTCCCAGTGCTGGGCTAGCTAAAAATCGTAACCAATATTTTTTAGTTGTCATACTTAACTCTATTACAGCTATCTAGTTATGCAGCCAATACATCAAGGGCTCACAGCTCACACATTACTCGTAAAAGCCTTCAAACACAAGTGGGTCAACTTTTCACCGGGCGACGCAAAATCGTGCCGACTGTACTTCACACGAAGCAGCGAAACAGAACGACGCCAATTAAGCTAGAGCCCCCATCGCAAACACAATGCACGGCTCAGTTCGATATAATTAAAGGGAGTATAGGTCGTCTTATACTGGCTAATAAAATTATTATGCTTAGCGTCGGGGGTCGATTCCGACCGCGCGACACCGCAGAGCGTTTTCGCATATAATATTATATGATTGTGTTTTAGCCGGCGGTTGTGTGAAGTAATTCCCCGTTCAAACGTTACTACACGTGCCTGCATTATATCATTGATACACCACCGTTAATGAATAAATTCAGTATTGAAGATTTCGAAAGGTTATTTCAAATTGTCACGATTGTCATAAACAGATAACGTCTGATGTTAAATCGGTTCCTTGTGTTGGTTATTTTGATGTGATTTAGACATTATTCTACAAAATACAGAAAAACTCTAAAATGTGTATTTAATAATTAATATAATAATTCATGTGCTTGTGAATGGCTTGCAACAGGTGTACAACACAGCAAATTTCTCCAAAGGGGCTCTACGTGTTAGATCTATATCCCCGCGCAAGCATATCAAAAAACCGGGATTTGTAAGCCCGTGATTCGAAAGGAGATACAAATATAACAAAAACATGTTACTGTATTCAGGTCTCCATTTTCAATTTAGGAGTGTGAATATCAGAATTAACCATTACACAAATTTAACAATTTTTTATAACTAAAAACGTAAAAAAACAATATGAGGTTGGATAAGATAAAAAAGCATGCTTGCTACTAGGTTACCAAATCGCTTAAAATGCCAACACTGGCGAGAGCCAATTATCGACCATTACCAGAATAGTATTTAGTCTTTTATTTTTTACGTCACTCGTATTGCGGCTTGGTTTCATTTGATTACCTCATATTGAGGTTGAATTTATCTTTCATTAAAACAATATTTCTAAACGATTCAATTCGAGTATTTTTAGCCACCGCGCATCATTTTACAAAGAGCCTCGGCTCTCGGCTCTATGCGACGAAAGCGAGTATATGTAGTTTAACCGCTTAATTATTAACTATGTACTATTATTTTAATGTTAAAAGGTGTGCTATGTACTATTATTTAAATATCACAATAAATCAAATAAACTCGTCAATATAAACTAAGTTACATGATTAACATCAGAATCATTTCTATATAACATTATTTTAGATGTATAAAATACCATTTTTAAGTATCTAATGCAATAGTATTAATTATTCGATCTCATTTTCGTTACGATTCAAACTCAAAATGTTCTAATACGCATTTATTCGGTGTTTTTGAATAGCTATGGTTTAAAATATTTTTATTCGTATAAGTGAATATATCATTAACAATTATTTTTTGCATCAGCTGTAGTTGAATGAACGCCGAACGACGCATATAATGACCGCGTAGCCTTCAGAACAATTATATCGCGGTTCACGCTTGCACCTTGCATTTCAAACGATTCGTTTATGTCCCATTCCCGACAGATGGCGCGTTGGTATACAAAACGGCTTGTAGTACTATGCTAGCTGGCGAGGGCTTTTCAGTAAGCAAATGTAGAAGTTATAGTAACAATTTGGTAATATTCTTGTAAATAATACAAAAAGTACGAGTAAATATGAGTTACTATAGAGTAGTTACATTTACAGATTAAACTATTAGAAATAATAAAAAAATCTGGACAGGCTCAACTAATTTTAAGTTTTAAGTTCTAATTTTTTCTTTAGCTTATTAAAGCAAAACTTTTAATAAGCTAAAGAAAAAATATTTACAACATACATAAGTTAATATGGCGTAGTTTTTTGGGGAAAAATATTTTTGTAAATGTAAGTCATGAGACTATTAGACCTAGATAGTTTATTTCTAGCTTAAGCGAGGGATTCACAAAATGAATGTCGACATAACTTTATCGAAGTTACGACTCATTTATCGATATCAAACATACGATAGGTAAATGAGTCAAAATTCTTTTCGTTGTTTTATTTAGTGTCCCTAAAAACGTCACGCAGTGGTGATTTTTGTATGAGATGATGTTTTGTTTTCAATTTCTGATGTATGTAAAGAAATACAAGTGCACCGGTTTTTTTTATAAACTGAGTTGAAACAGCAACTAACAGCGTGACAGAGTGGTATGAAACATGACAACGAAAATCATTTAGACCCAAATACCTCTTCTAGTATCCAAATGAAAGTAATTCACATGAAAGAATATAGTAAGCAATATTGTAATAGGCTACGAAATACTCAACAAAGTATACGCCTTTAACAGTTTATGTATTAAAGTAAACTGTAAAAAATTTGGCCATTCGAAGCCCTGTAGCAGCAATTAATATTTCAGACATTTCAGTATGCTTTGTTCGCACTATTCCACCCCACATGTTAAAAATTTACAGCAAAGTTTTTGACTGAATATTGCAGTCACATTGGTTGAATGAAGTGGAGATTTGTAGTGTTGTTGCAAAAACGTTCTAACCGGTTAAAATTGTTTTTGATATTACAAATTGGGATGAGTTTATTCGTTGGTTTTTAATAAAAGTTTTATATGGAAGGCAACGCATTTTGCACGTTTCAATAAATATGAATGTGATGCTATGAATAGGTATAATAGTAGGTACTCACGTAGCCAATTAGACTGTTACTATGTCTATTAATCCCTTAGATTTACTATGATCCGGGCACAAAAGAGGCGCTTTTGAGTAGGGACAGGCTAAAACGACTATATTAAAATCTCTCCTCGACTCTATCTCTACTCGATTAAAATCGGTGTATTAAGATGTCATAGGAATAATGCAATGTCATCATTTTCATCCGAAAGTTCCGAAACCATCGAAATAACTTTATCGATACACTCTAGACAACGGTTTTTTTTAAATCGTACTTTGCTTCGATAAGGTGCAAAGAGCTTTAAATTGAATTGTATACTGACAGAGTGAACTTTAATAGCATTGTTGACAGTATCATAAATTCATAATTATAAACTCTTCGCCTCGTGGCCTAAACGTAAATACGGTATACGACTGAATAATAGAGACCTTTTTAATCGAGTACCGAGGTTAGGCCCGTAAGCTTGCTGAGTGGCCTAAGTAAAGAACGAGATTGAAAAGCTTGATTACTAGTATTACTACATTATTGTATAATACTTGTTCTACAAGTCAATAAAAATAAGTAAACAAATCTAAATAAATACGCCGAAACGAAGTGCAGATTCCGTGGTGGCCGCTCGTTGATGTCTTTTTAGCTGGCACGCGATTGGTCAAATTTATTATAGTTGCCTACAGCGTTGTATAATGTGTTCCTTGTAGTTGAGTAGCGAACTCGATATAAAATTATAAATGTATATGAATATAATTTTGTGTACCTAATATCAATTCAAACATTACGGTTGAAGAGTAGAAAAAGTACTATTAATATTCACTCTGTCAGTATACAATTAAATTTAAAGCTCTTTGCATCCTTATCGACCGCAGTCCACCGAGCCACTTGGATTAACAAAATCCATAACTTTGGTATAAGCCAGCTGAAACCGGGTTGGGCTTGACATGGCGGAGTTATCCAGGCCCGCGTTATATAAATCTATAAGTTACTCTGTTTTCTTTTACTTTTATTACCTTACGGCCTGCTTCACAATCCAATTTGACGTATTACGATATGTCAACATTTCATTGCAAAATTGAGAAAAATAGGTATAATGACTCTGTATACCTATAAGACAAATGTAGAGTTACATTGAAATTCAAAATTTCAAGAGGGTTATATTAATTAAATACATAGGTACTTTAATGATTATTGCCAATCACATTGTTTGATGGACTTGGAATTTTTTCACTTCTACTTTTTTTCGTAAGGACGAGGCAAGGCGTTGAAAGAAATTACCCTGCTTTAGCAAACTTTTTTGCGACTGCCCTGTCACAGAAAAAGTTTGGGAGCCTATGGTTTCGACAATTATCCCGTAAATAAATCCGGCCAAACATTCTAATCGACAGTGTCGGTCCGGCATACGGAATAACAGGGACATCCATAACTCGGATTTAAGCCAAAAATTGGGTCAAGGCTCATTCACATTTGGATGATATAATAGTACGTTTGACAGATCCCCTCACTAATTGTCTTTGCCCCAATTTGTGCGCAAATAACTCCAATTTAGTTGGCATCCATTCCACGCCTAGCCTTGTATTCAAGGTCTAGTCTAATAAGATTTTAACCGCAACTTCGTGGAACCGTTTTAATATTCTTGTTTAGAATCAACCCTTTCAAAATTATTAAGTCGAAAGTTACGTACTTCATCCATGACGCGCTAACAGTCTCGTAATGGGTCAAAACATAAATAACAACGGGTGTCTTTCCATCAGAGCTATACTATATATCGTCGGCTGACAACTAAAACTTACTATTAACCCTTTGATCATTTGACAGCTCTGTTAAAGCACTCAATTTCAAATCTTACATTTGTAAATTGATTTGGTTTTGTTTTCTATATGACGGCACATATGTTGTCAATACCCATTAAAAGGTAAAAACTCAAAAATGCCCCCAAAGACAATAAAATTGTGCCAAGATGGGCAGGACATAGCTCTTCTCTGTACATCGCGCATATTTCGGCGCAACATCTTTGACAAACGTTTAGAGAATATAGCCAATCAAAACTTTGATGGACCAATCACAACTACAGTGGAACCTGGATAATTGAAACCTCGATAATTGAAATACCTGGTTAATTGGAACGAAATGCCCGGTCCCGGTCCCTTGACGACGAAAGACCTCTATAATTGGAATATTAGAACCTGGTTAATTGAAATTCATATTTTAGGTTTTTGACCTCTATAATTGGAATGTCGCCATACCGAACCTCTATAATTGACACAGTTATTATTAATATTTTTCTTCTTAAACACTTTTAAATTTTTGACCTCTGTAATTGGAATGTCGGCAGCCCGAGCCTCTATAATTGAAACAGTGTTGTTAATATTTTTCTGATTGAGGTAGGTTCGCATTATTTACGAGTAAAATAATGTAGGGTAATTTAATGTTGACAACATTCTGTTAGAAAACATAGAGCGTAAACGTTTAATTGATTTTGTTGTGTGCTTGATTAACTTTTACGTAAGAAATGCCGAGACATAAATACATTTCATTATCTGTACGTGATAAACTGAACATTTTAACCCAATACGAACGGGGAAAATCTCGCGAAGATCTTTGTGCTGAGTTTAGTGTGTCAAAACCTACTGTGTGTAGAATTATTCGTAGCAAAAATACAATTCACGCTCAGTGCATCGAGGGTCAAGGAAAAAGGAAACGACAACGTGCACCTGAGAATCCTCAAATTTTCATGATTATTGAACTTTCATGTCAAATAAATAAAACGTTAATATAAAAAAAAAACTTATTTTTTTGTCTTTTTACGATTTTGATGACCTCCATAAAAGTAATTATATTAATCGGAACCTCTATTATTGAGAGCCTCTGTAATTGACACGAACTCATTTTGAACCTGGATAATTGATCAGACCTGCTTAAGAGGAAAACCTGGTTAATTGACACCAAAATGCCGGTCCCTTGAGGTTTCAATTATCCAGGTTCCACTGTATTTTGAAATGGCAGCTTAAGTTTTTATAGGTTGACATTGAATTTCATTACCGTGATGCATTGAAGAGGGGGTGACACTTGTCAACTAAAATTCAGGACCGTTTTTTAAAGGCAATTGAGTACGGCGTGCGGCTTCCATGTTTTATTTGTTCGTAGCACCAAACATATCTAGATCAGTATCTATCGCATAGCATAGATTTGGTGGAAAAGCATCTTATGCCAAAGTATTATGATATTTATAATTTTTCGTTAGGTTAAATTATACATTTTACAGTAACATACCTACTCGCCGAATCATTACTTAAAAATAAATGGTTAAATAATAGTAAGTGTATTTTTATAGAATATTTCTATCGAACCACTGCTTAATATACCGTATAAACTTCCAAAATTATATTTTACGTAAAACACTCGTAATTCCAACGATTACCAGTTAGTTAAGTATTTATAATCTTTTAATTAATATTGACAGAGTCATTAAACCTCATTGATACGATCAGAAATAACTTAATTGAGCTATTAATTAATCAAAAAGCTATCAAGTTGTTTGACAGCGTGATAAATAAATACATTTTTCATGTATATGTCGTCGGTTTACAACCAAAACCCACTAAGTAATAAATACCTACTTAAAATAAAGCTCATATATGCGTAATTATCTTCGTACTGATTCAAAACTGACATACGAGGTTGTTAAGTGTAGTGACAGTTTTTATAGCGAATTTTGGTTGTCAGCTGACGATATACGAATAACAAATAAAAACTAGCACTTACCGGGTTTAGGAAGAGGTGTTTTGAGATCGTTGTTTATTAGTTGGGGGTTTTCTTGGACCTATTGAAAGAACAAACAGTAAATAATAATATTCTACTAATCATTAAATGTGTTTAAAAAATGTACGAATATAATTAATTCATAAGTAGGTAAAAAAAATATTATGAAGGTTCCACGGAAAGAACATGTCTAGTCAGTTCAAATTACAGAAGGAAAAACCACCTTACCTTTAACAGAATAAGGTGTGAATTTGCCCTGATTTTTTAGGCACTGGACATGTTTTTTCCGTTGACCCTTCATATATATTTCATATTGTCTTTAAGAAGAATACACGACAAAACATGGCAACGAAATTCATATGAACTAATACTGGGGGCTTGTTTCACCATCATAGAATAAAATATATCTGTCAGATAAATGTTAGCTGTTCTTCTCTTTTATATGTCTGGGGAAAGGGATAGTGATAATTTTATCTGATATATTTTCGGATGATTGTGAAACATGCCAGAAATAAGATATAATCGACCGATTAAAAACAAATGCAACTTTGTGTGATAAAACGACATACAATACCTAACATTCAGCTGCATATGAGGAGTACTTTTTATAGGACTTCGGGCGGCTAGAGAACTTAGCAAAGTAGTATTATTATATGCCTTTAATATTGTCAGGTCGCGTCCTTATCATTGGTTAGAAATAAGACAAAGCGTTGACGCTAGTCCGAATTATCAGTCCATTAAAGCTTGATTATATAATTTAGTTGCGCAGTAAAGAGTGTTCATACTTAGATGATTTCTTTAGCAAGCACCTTTCTAACCGCTAAATACATTTATTTCATCGAAAACTGGCATGTTTGCCGGATGCCGGTTGATTTAGTTTAGACGTCACTTTTTTTGAACAAGCTATCGCTTTATTTCATTACAAGGACAGCATTTTACGACAGAAAATGTACACTTTGAGGTTAAAAAGCAGTTTATCGATTAAAATAACTATGAATGAACCAGTCGCATAAAACTATGGGGTCAGTCACTATCAATATTATCTTACACCACGAAGACAGAAAACATGTATTGTGACATGTTCTTATATCGCTCTAAGGTTGTGTCACATGTTTTGCGGCAGAAAACATGTGACATGCTCTTATATCGCTCTAAGGTTGTGTCACATGTTTTGCGGCAGAAAACATGTGACATGCTCTTATATCGCTCTAAGGTTGTGTCAGATGTTTTGCGGCAGAAAACATGTGACATGCTCTTATATCGCTCTAAGGTTGTGTCAGATGTTTTGCGGCAGAAAACATGAGACATGCTCTTATATCGCTCTAAGGTTGTGTCAGATGTTTTGCGGCAGAAAACATGTGACATGCTCTTATATCGCTCTAAGGTTGTGTCAGATGTTTTGCAGCCTTCGTGCCATATGATACTATTGCCGTAGACGTCGGTGACTGTACAATCTCAATATTACCTTATTGGTGAATGGGTCGAAGATAAACTTGTTTTCGAGCTCCTTGCGGGGCGTCGCGGCGATGACGGACAGCGGTTGCGGTAGAGATTTCATTTCCTGCGAAAACAGCAGAGTTCAAGATCACACCAAAGTCGGGTAAGCGAAGGTGGACAAATTGGTCTGTGGACCAATAACAAACGATACGCCTCTAGATAATTTAACTCCTAAATAATTGTGTGAAAAAACTTAACAGCACTAACATACTGTTGCCTTGTAATTAACTAACGTAACTGTTAGTAACTGTGAGTTAGCGCGCATACATAAACATAAACGATTCGTGAATAGGAATCGTATTATTTCCGAAAATAAGTTCATATCATATAACTTGCTTATATTACATCTCTAACAAAATACGTTTAAAAATCACTTTACGAGGCCAGATATATATAGAAAGGTGGTACAAATACGAAAATTTAGAGAATTTGAATATACAAAATTTAAGTCTTAGTAATTTACGGTGGCAATAAGATTGAAGATCTAGAATATCAGCGAGCATAAATTATACTAGCGTAAAAACCTAAACCAGTAATTTAAATAAATACCCAAAGAAGGCAAACTAGCTCAAGACTCGAAACTTAATATCGATAAGTGTTTATTTACATTGAATTGCAGGGCGAAGTTTTAAAGTTGAGAATTACAGAAATGTCGAGGTTGTGCGCAATTTTCTTCGCTTTAAAGTTTTCTTAGGATGAAGTACTCCTTTTAAAATCATTCTGTTACGTATGTCATAATCTTTACGCATTAACTAAATTAACTCTATGAAATAGAACATAAATAAGAAAATGTGTCACAGGTGCACCATAAAACAGAATATAACCGGGATGAGCGTTCAAAGGAGGTGTTGCAACTAAGTCGTATCCAGGAAGCTGCGGCCATCGTGCGGTCGTAAAAATAGCTTACCTTCAATATACTCTCTATGGGCGGCTGACAGCTGTCAATTGCACTCTGGAAGCAGAAAAACAAACGTTAGTGATTGGTGAAGAAACTTTACGGCACAATGCACTCACACTTATCAAGACAACTGTGGTAACTTTTCGAATATTCAACACAAATTGGGTCTGACACTTTTTAAACGGATATAGTAAAATGCTTGTATTTACACTGAACTTTTAAACCCAAGTTGAAATAAATTCACCCAACGAAGTCTGTATGAAGAAAAGTATGATATCGATCTTTAAATTGATGCCATACGATGAACTAAAAATGAATAAAATACGATTGCACGGAACGTTTTGATTGCCACAGGCAAAGCATGTTAACATTTTAAACGTTTATTGTACAACAAAATACAAATAAAATGAAACATTCAGTTTTCACCAATGTTGATTGTTCAACTCCGGTTTTGCGGGTGCTTTTATGTGGGAAATTTGTTTGTCATTTTTGTGCAATATGAAATAGTGTATTATTTATATTTACTAAAAAAAATATGGAATTGGATTTTTGTTGTTCTTAATAAAGAGATTGATGGTGCGCGTAGGCATTTAGGTTAGGTTAGTTAGTCTAACCGATATACCTTCAACTATAATATCGTAAACACCCCAATGATCGACATGTCTTAAGACCCAATTTTCTACACCCTGTTGTCAACTTATTGCTATGACATTATGATTGCAATTATCGGGCATTGGCGTTTCTACGATAGTAAGCAATTTTGCGATCTATTGTACTACCAAGACCATTAATATCCGCACTTGATTTGTTGTTGTTGAAATAACAAAGAAAATTATCGACTTCGTAAAACCTCAAAGCTTTGATCAAGTTAATATCTTCAACGAACAGTTAATAAACAAGATCCTAAGATAAACCAACAGCGTTATTAACAGGAAACTTTGGTGGGTTTTGTTAAGGCGCAAATATAAAACTAGTTTTATGTACACATTACGCCTCCTTAGCAGTTGGGCGATTAAATTTAGGGCCCGTTTACGACCTAGAAGTATGATTTACGATTCGAAGGCAGTAAACATATTATATTGTTATTGTAGTGCGTTGTGCGTTTCAAAAGATTGCTTCAGCTTATGAGCTGGTAGAATGTTATTCGGATTTTATTGCAGTTTTACCAAAACACTTGCGTCGCGTTCGAGCTGTTTTTTCTTCTCATCGGTTGCCAAGCATACAGTCCTTTCAATTGTTGGTCACCGTATCCTTAGGACGCCTGCTAGTTCAAAAACCTGAACACACCTTTGAAGGACACCTGTAGAAAGCAATCGTTGACATCTTGTCAAACGGGTGCAAACAGAACAGTGTCCAAATTTTATTCTAAGAGCTCATGTCGGCGAACCTTTTTTTCATCCCATAATTTGATTATGTTGTGTATTAGAAATTGTTTTCCGTAAAGACTTGAAAAAATTGTTTATAAATAACGAAAATGGTTTTCTGCTATAAACCGTAATACGTAATTAAACAATGACAACATATCCGACAACTTGTTTACTAATTAAGCTAAAAAAATGTTTTTAGGCAGATTACCTTGTAGGCAGTGTGCCTACCTTCAAGTTCAGGTAACCTGTAATAATTGAACGGAAATGGGAACCGCTGAACTTCTGGGAAAGATGCCCACGCTTGTTTTCATCGCATCGGCTAACAAACATCGATCAAACTTTATTTTGCGAGCTATTTAAAGCGTTCCCCCGATTTGCGGGTTACGCCCTTGGAAGAGGTTATCAAAATACACTTGTGGTGGAAAACTAATTATCCTGCCATAGTCTGATTAAAACTAGTTAAACGAATACTAAATATACATTTCATAAGTAACCTGTTTTTGGTATTTCTGAGCATTCTCATAGATTCTCATTTTCGGTTTTATCTTTGATACGAGTAGGTACCTAAATATTAATAAAAGTTATTTATACTGTATCTAGTTACAGTTGTACTGAAGTAAATTACAGATAGAGATCTATCCCTATGCGAAATTATTCCAGACACTCAATGTTTTTTTGACCGCTGTAATTAAGTTACGATTTAATTACTCGAAAGTGATGTTATGAAGTCTAATGTTTAATAATCTCATCAAATTGTTTCCTTGCTAATAAGAACATTAAACTCGAAATAATAACATTTATTTGTTAGGCCGGAAGAGAGGCTCATCATTCTCATCGAGGCGTCATTGACCTCATATTGCTTTATCTACTTTATTCGTGTTTCTATTAATTTGCTAAGTAGTTGATTGTAATCGAAAATTTATTTTGTTTTTCAATCTATTTATTAGATGGACTCAATACCTCAGAAAATACGTCAATCGAGACTTTTTGTACCTACTTCTAATTATTTATTTATATGAAATATTAATTCGAGTAATACTCTATAAATACATGTATAACCATACTATGGTCAAAGGTGTAGGGATCAGCCGCGAAAGCTGAGGTCGTGGGTTCGAATCCCACCTCCAGCGTGGGTAAACTTCGGTATGTTTTCTTTGGTATATGAATCGAATGTTTAAATTCGATCAAGCCCTGTGGATATGGTAGTGGGTTATAATAAAACTCACTTGTGATTGGACGCCGTTGGGTAGCTTTAGGGGCGGTGGCCGGTGCGCTGGCGGAGCGGCTAAGACGGACCCATCGCTCTGGAAATATAATGTTAGATGTGACATTTTCAGGTGTATTTTACCTAAATCTTAACCGCGCGTGTAATATCTAAACGAGATATTTTAACCTGTTAAGGTGCGGTTAAACTAAAAGAGCATTCGCTGTTCTAACCTCCCACTCTACGAAATTCGATCGGTAAACAAAACGTGATTGGTTGATTTCGTAGAACGGGCGCTAGAACAGCAAAGTTCTTTTGGTTTAAACGCACCTTTACTATTTAGCTGATCAAACTATTGTTTATTATATTTTTCCTTGAATTTAAAGGAAGAAAGACCGTACATTGACGCAGTACTGAACATTTAACCAACAAAGGTTTAAGTGCTATGTAAATTTAGCAGAACTTTAATGCGAGCGCTATTTCGACTTTAGAAATGAATCTTATTTTGACATTATTTAGCTCGCACGACTATTGAAGTATAAGCCTTTGTCAGCCTCCGTAGCCCAGTAGGTAGTGACCCTGTCTATGAAGCTGGAAGTTCCGGGTTCGAATCCCGGCGAGGGCATTATCACAAAATATTTGCTCCTTGGTCGTGGCTGTCTATGTATTTAAGTATCTAGTAATATGTATCTATCTATTATACATCGCCGCCTGGTATAACCATTATACCATCACAAGCCTTAATTGAGCTTACCGTGGGACTAGGTCGATTTGTGTAAAGATGTCCAAAAATATGCGAATGATATCAATATTAGATCAATTTGTGAGATATAAATAGGGCACGGGTTCTACGTCCGCTAACAACAATCGTTCGCGAAACCTGTAAGTCATCATCAAAACAACAACTCTTTGCTGAACGCCTGAAAATAACGCTATTATAACAAAAATGGAGTTTGCGGGCTCCTATAAATTTATTTTTTGTTGAAGTTTCGAAACAATCATGTCTTGCGGAAGCTTTCCGACGGGTGCGAACGAGATGTTTTTTAGCATTAGAAAGAATATAAACGCTTAAAATTGAATCGTATAAGTCACAGCAAATATTTATGTAGATAAGAATGAAAAATAGTTCACGATTATTTATATTTTCTTGCTTTTTTTAATTATTAATATAAACAAATTTTATGAAAGATCTTTAAAAAAAAAATTTACCTAGTAAAAAAAATTAAAAATTTAGGTCTGTTTATTTCTGAGATAAGTGCTTATTTCTATTTTAACATTGATTTCAAAATCTCTTTTGTATGAAATTATGTGCCCGGTCACTAAACTCGCGTGTTACGTTACCTATTGTTTACTTAAATAATATATAATAATAACAGAATCTTATTAGTTCTTCATATTAAGTTGGTATGCTAGTATATTTCCCAGTGTGCTTATCCTTTGTAAAATATTCTTGGAGAATTTTATTAACTTGCGATTGTTTTGTATTTTCTAATGTAATGTATACGAGTAGCTTGTAAATATAGGTACTCAAAATTCGAGTGTAATTGCACGCAACGCCAGTGAACTCGAACTTAACCTCCCAGGTTTAAATGTTTGCATTTAAAATGAATATGACATGAATTTTAAACAGTAGTTGCAAATGAAGCACTGTATACATTAATTTCATTCAAATCCTAATGCTGGGAAGCAGTAATAATTTCAAACCTAGTTCCTGTTTCTACGGTGTCCAGAACCGTAAGTCTTTGGTTATCAAAAAGGGTGTAAGCCGCTTTAAGGTAATTTTTAGGCGATGCCACGGCACATTACGTCTCTTCAGTGGCATTTTGAGAGTAAAGGTCCTACACTGCTCGGTATAACTATAATATGGTATAACTAGGACAATAACAAACGATACTAGGATATCATAGATATATTGATGTTATAAAACAGATCTAACAGCCAAAGGGAGCACCGTAACCACAGAACTTAATGAATACTGTTCATTATGGACAATTTACGAATCGCGGTCACCACACATAAACACACTGAAATGATAATTTTATATTATGATAAGAAACCAAATACGAGATTTGCAAAGTTACGTATGTTGCATACAATACTGTATGTATATTGTATTGTACTGTAAGTGACTGTTGTATATGTACAATACTGTTTTTAAAAGTTGACTGAAATTACAAATCGATAGGTATAAAAAAATCGAGGCAAGTCAGTTTCAACACGTTGATGTCTTTTTTACGCGTATGCAGCGTTCGTTGATGTTTTTTTCCTTTGAAAGTTGTACAGTAAATAAAAAAAGTTAAAAAGTGGTAGTAGTGGCATATGATACCTACAATACAGATAAAAGTCAATCCTGACTGTCAGTTCAATACAGTGATTTCAGGTTATCATGGTTTTGGTTCATAGGAGAAACAATATACTTTGGCGTCTAGTTATTTTAAGGGGCTTTTTAAATTTGTGTTTTGTTCGTTGCGTTGTCCATAAGTGGGGGTTACTACGATCTACTGAAGTAATTCAGTAGGACCTATTCTGAATCGCTGAGTTCCATAGACTGTTAAAAATTGTAAAGCAGAACATAAAGGTGCGTTCAAACCAAAAGAGCATTCGCTATTCTAACCCCCCACTCTACGAAATTCGATCGTTACACAAAACGTTGGTTGATTTCGTAGAACGGGGGATAGAACAGCGAATGCTCTTTTGGTTTGAACGCACCTTAAACTGAGTCGCATTAAGAGATCATGGTAGGTTCCCTGGTGCTTCTGCTTACCTTGTGGACGTAGGGGCGATGATGCACTCGGCCGTTTTGCGGCGCGTGCGCTGGCTTCTTGAACTCGCTCTCGCGCCGCGATGGGTGGCCTGCGGACAAGGGGAGCTTTCAACACTTGTTCAAGTTCACGTCTCGCAGGTACAGTCTAGCACAAACATCATTATGAACTCTAAAATCCACTACAATTGACAACATTTCATATTTTTTAGTCCTAGTTTTTATTGTCTGTTTTGAATGAACTCAATATTAAAAGATACACGTATTTTTTTTATTTTTCAAAAAAAATGCTATTTTAGTGCAAAAATCCCTTTTAATTACTACTTCGAACAAAAAGAGCGTAAGTTACAAACGTCAAAAATCAGCTAAATGACGTCACAAGTAATGTTTCATACACGTAAGAAAACGACGAAAAAAGGTAACAAGTGTCAAATGACACTGCCAAACACCAGTGACATTCCAACCACAAGATTTTTTGGTTATAGTGGCAGCTCTGAATCAACTATGTGACGTCACTTCCCCTTTAAACTATTTTTAAGATTTTTAACAAAAATATTGCGAAAAAAAATTAAAAAAATATATTTTTGTGATCTACAATATCTCGAAATGGTTTTCGATTTAGGGACATCGAAAATTTTGAAACGTTGTCAATTCAGGGTTAGGTCACTAACCCGGAACAGAAATAGGGAATGGTCGACTGCTAACCAAGCCTCCTTGGCACTGACAGTCTTAATAATTCTGGTTCGTACCTATAACTTTTTGACAAGAGTCGTAACACATTTGTCGCAGTACAATATTACGATCTTAATTGACATTTAGACATGTATTTACATTACCTAAAGCAGTCTAAATCTCCAAGTTAAACATGAGCCGCTAAGGCCTGTTTGTCCCTTTCGGTCTTATAGACATATTGATGAGACCGAAAGGGACAAACAATACATAGCGGCTTGCTAAGTTAGGAAACGTTTATGAATAAGGGGGTAAGGCTCGAAGCCTATTAGAGTATAGAGGTCGTGCGCATTAAATTAACATGTACGAGTGTGTGTGGTCTGCCGGGAGGCGCTCGTGTTGAGACAGAACGCGTTATCTCCATTTTTATCACGATTTCTATATTTAAGCTCGAGGGACTAAACTGCAGAGTAACGGCTAGGCCACGAACACGAGCGAAAAGCTGCGCGGCAAGCGTTTTATCTGTAGCCGTGACTTGGAAAGTAAAGGATAGGTTAGGTTTTACTCGATACGTAATGCATTTTATCGCGCTCGTACTGACACATTGGAGCGTGCGCGATGGCCTGATTTACGTATCCGAAAAAACGCTTACCGCGCCGCAATTCGCACATGTTCGTGGCCGAGCCGATAGGGGGTTCTTCAAGAAAATAATTAGAACGTAGATTTCACGCAGTTTATCTCCTTAGAGGCACAAAGCTTGAGACAACCAACATAGGATGTACACGATAAGATATGGAGGTTCTTCAAGTCGTTTAGAAATTAATGATAATATGTATTTAAAGTCCACGGTGGCTGAAATCTACAGAATCAATTTCCTTTTAATTTTTAAGCATTGTTATTCTAGATAATGATTTTCTATTTATTATTTCCGCTTACTAATTAAAGTCGAATAACCTGATGAAAATTAAAAAGTACCTTGAAATAGAAAGCTATCAGATTAACATACAACACACAATAACGGTAGCGCTCGGATCACCGCGCAATGTAGGCATCGTAACTTGGAGTCCTTTGTTCCGATCGCAACCTCCATAAACCAGCTAAACACCTAGCCGAGATTCCCCTCTCTCCGGGGAGGGGTGGACCACCCGATACCCCCCTCTTTAGATATGCGGGAGTTAAAGTGCCCTATGATTTCGCGACTTCGCCTACTCAGTTTGAGGTGATCGTTGATTTGTTTTTTATTGCTGATTTGGCGAATAACATCGTAACACAAAGTAATTTAGCATGTGCATAGTTACAATAAAATAATTCTAGTGTGATTGGTGCTTACGCTATTATTATTGATTATGATGGTGATGATGATAATACAAACATCACATTTTCTAAAAACAGTACCTTGGGCACTTGGATAATACCCAAAGTTCCCTTTTTTAAGATACGACATGAGTTATTCTTTAATGCTTTTGCATGTTTGCAAATACAGTTGCATACTTACTTGCGCTTTACGTTTTAACCGAATTGATTCGAGAAACATTTAGCTTGTTGCAAAGCGACCACAGTTTAGTGGTCTCTTCTGAATCAATACCGAGTATTCTGCTCATATTTGTGTTCAAAACTTTTTCTACTATTTTATATCTTACGTACGATATTATAACGGTCAACCAAGTTATCCGTCTTACCACTTTTCCATACAATTTCTACGCAGAAGTGTAATAAGCTGTACTAAGGATTTTATAAGGGTCTCCCAGTTTTAATTTAAATGCAGGCTTTCGCCCTTTCACCAGAGGTTCGCGAAGGCCCATTCAGAGTTGTAGAAAGTGAATTTATGTGATAGCTTACGAGAGCTAATCAGCTGGATTCTGACATTTAGGGTACCTTTGTACCTTCTTAAAAAAAAACAAATACATTAACAAAATGTATAAGCTAATTTTAGGTTAACAATGTTTATGAAGCGTGAAGTAAGAAAGAAGGCGTTACATAGTTAGGATAACTATGATCGCTTAGATAATCTGATATAAATAATTATTAGTTCTTCATTAAGTATTTTTATGAGCCAAGCAAGTAGGCTCGCTTAAGCCCGTTATCGTAGACCCGTCTGCATTGCCTGCAATTCCGGATGTGTCCCATACCCCCACGTTAAAAGCTTAAAACAGAAAGATTTAATATATCGACGGCAAAGGGACAAAAGCACTGACAGGTTCCATGGGCGTCGTTGACACAGTTTGGCAGAAATAAACTAACAGAATGTATGAGCTAACTCGGAAGATTCTACACCCTTATCGTTCTCAAACAAGCCATCGAGCACGAAAAGAATCAAAGAACATGCAAACCTCGACTTAAAAAGCAAATCAAGTGGAAATGCACATTCTTGCAGCTCAACAAGTCAGATAAAATCACTAACATCGATACTCGAATCAGTCGGCCGCGGCAAGTTCAATTGACCGAGTGTGATTGACCAATTACTACACTCGAGAGCAAAAGTGTAATCATGGAAAATGCTGCAAGCATACTGATTTCAAACAATACTTAAAGTATTTAAAAAATAATTAAATTAACAAGGGTAATTTTTGTCTAATACAAAAAAGAATACCGTCCATATTTTAAGTAGCTACCGTAGCTTTTGAATGAAATTAGTTCTTTAGTGCATACTCTATGAAATAATTTTAAAGTGCTTTACAATTTAACTTGGCGGGCACTAACTTCAACTTTCAACAATGAAGAACCGTCTTTAAGTTCACATAAAATTGTGGCAAGTTATTTGCTCGAGGTATAAATCAGAAAACCACTTGTAATATTCCAAGCTTTAGTAAGTTAATGTCCTATGCTTCGTTGCTTTAGTTCACAAGAACTAATGAAATTACGAATATAAATTACAAATGAGCCAAATATTTTTGTTCTTTACCTATGTAACTAGAATTAAAAATGATAAGTGCATAGGTACTTTGAACATAACCCTTACGCACTGCATGATCTGTGCCTTTTAATCTTGTCAAAATCATGGGCATAGGTATTCATCAACGCCAATCATTTTATAACCGAATACGAAAGCTTAAAAAATGACTGAAGAGATCCTCGAAAATATAGATATTATTTAGCTATAGGGAAGGTATACTATACGAGTATTTCCATATACGGGCCTTAGTTTTCAGTTTTAAAGTTACATTTGTCAATAGACGAAGAAATCTCTATTGATTTTGAACTTACGTATGTGAATCTTGATTTTTTACTGTCAATTTGTGAAAACCGTAACAGACTTTATATCATTAACATTTTACAGCATATTTTTTATCAGTTTAAGCCTAAATCTACCCAAAGCCAAAACAAGCCTCAACGGGGAACTATAGCGCAAGGTTCAGGTGTCACTTTGAATTCACGGCGGGCATTGTATTTAAAAGCGATCGGATTATTCGCGGTGGAGACATTACGCCGTAACGTCCAAGAGGCGAGTATAATGCTGCGAGCATTAATTAAAATGGTGTTGCGGCAGAAATAATAACGAGTTTGCACTGCCGCTGCAGTTGCGATGCAACGGTGCGTTTATCTGCCGGCTTCTTACTTAGCGAGGAGTTAGTGTTTTTTCTGTACTTAGGTTGTAATTTGCATTCCTGTTTTTTACACAAAGTCGGCTTTTAGACACGGGGATGAAATAAAGTTAATGTTTATGTTCTGATATGAAATAAATAAATTTATTTTTAGTTACGGGTGCACTATATGAACCGTACGTACCGAACGAAATGGCGTATTGATTGATGTAGCAAACTTCTGAAACGAAGCTATACGGATTAAACGTAATCAACAACAAAACATACATGGCTCGATGCTATTACGCTGTCTAATCAACTAATCAGAAATAGCTATATAGATACATATACGAGTATCACAGATGTCATATATACCATAGATCAAGCAAACGTATCTAAGCGTGTCAAATGAACTCAGTAAAATCTACTGAGTTGTCCGTCTTTAATCGCAGCTTGCAGCTTTCGGGCGTCAAATTTTGTAAGTTGAAGTGAACAAAAACATTAATAATGCCTCCTTAAGTAATAATATAATTGCAACAACACAAAAAAATATGAATACTCAAGGGCCTGAGACATATTTAAAATCATAGGCAAGTAACAACTTCAGTACAAAATCTGACACGCTCGGCCGCCATACAAATGAATGAACTTGTTTCTTCTATCAGACAGCTACCGGCAATAAATATTCACTTATTTCTCATGGGCGTCGTAAAATCTGCTTTTAAGATTGTACCCGATGTAATTATTTATTCATATAGCAAAACAATACGCGTAAAAGCGTAATTCGCCTTATCCTTATGAAGGTAACCTTGGATTTTAAAATCCGTAGATCTCTACTGAAGATCCATCATTACCGAGCATCCGCGAGTATCGTGGCATGTGGATGTCTCCTCCCACTACGGCACCTTTCAACCACATTTTACGGCCCACGTGTAAAACGAAACACGTGTACGCGTGAGTTCACCCTTACTATAGGAAAACCCGCAATCGAGTTGATTGGATATCGTCAATTTCGAGCAACTGTTTCAGTCACTCGGATTCAGACTTCATTGGAGTGACAGACATAGAAAACGGTGAAACAGGGAATTTGGGATAGGTTCTTGGATTTCTAATCGCAGCAGGCTCTTGGGGAACATACGAAAAAATATAAATGTAAAAAGATTACAGAATATGCTATGATTTTCTGTTATTTTTCCTGTGCCTTTCTAGGCTCTGCTTTAGATTAGGAAGAAATGTATGAAGTTTACAGTGCCTAAATATGATTCATCTCTATTTAAGGTCCTCATATACGGAAGAGATGGACGATAAATGAAGTTATCATATTAGTTGCTGTTATTGTATGAGAAGACCCATCGTAAGGGTCCGGTAGCGGGTTTAAGTCCTTATCAGTGTGCGGTCCACTTCTGTTTAATCGAAGTGTTTGCAAATTAAAAGTGTAACAATTTTCCCTCCGGTACCATCGGTCCACTTTCCCGATCTGTCTACTTTACCAAATGGTTCACTTTCCCAATCTGTCTACTTTACTAAACGGTCCACTTTCCTGATCCGTCAACTTTGCCAAATGGTCCACTTTCCCGATCTGTCTACTTTACCAAATGGTTCACTTTCCCAATCTGTCTACTTTGCCAAACGGTCCACTTTCCTGATCTGTCTACTTTGCCAAATGGTCCACTTTCTCAATTTGTTTACTTTACATTTCTCCACTCTGTCACCTACAGTTAGGACGCTTACTCCTGGCTGGAAGAGATCCCTTATAGGGATAAGTTCGCCTTTGTACTGTGTCTCTTATGGTTTCTACTACTACTGGTACAGGCAACTACAAAGAGATGTAAGTATCCATGTTAGTCTTACAAGTTGAAGGAACTTTTAATATGCAAAAAATAGTCAACTACAAAAATTTGTTTAATATTTTATTAAACCCTATATAATTGTGATAGCAGTAGTGCTATATCTACAGTCACTAAGCAAGGGTAATAGTACATTGTGCAGTTGTGCACCAAGGGAGGTAAATACGGCTTTTAATGACTCGAGTTAGTATTCCGCTTACCGACCGTGATGCATGTACTGTAATGTTTTTCATCACACTTGCAAGCAAAAAATTAGTTTTAATACAAAATATTATTAAATGACGTGGCCCTGGCAACGTACAACACACGTACACTGCGGACCGACGAAAAGTTAGTGGAACTGGAGGAAGGATTGAGCAAGTTGCGTTGGGACATTGTAGGATTGTCAGAAGTCCGAGAGAGGGCGAGGACACGATAATCCTAAAGTCCGGCAACTTGCTATATTTCCGGGAGGGCGACCAACAGTCCCAGGGAGGTGTCGGGTTCATCGTCCACAAGTCCCTCGTAAACAACGTGGTGAAGATCGAGAGCGTGTCGGCTAGGGTGGCGTACCTTATACTCAGAGTATCTGAGAGATACTCGCTGAAGGTCGTACAGGACTACAGGTGTACGCGCCGACTTCGACACACTCCGACGACGAGGTGGAGGCTACGTATGATGATATCTCAAAAGCCATGCATAGCTCCAGAACCTACTTCACCGTTGTTACGGGGGACTTCAACGCGAAACTGGGCACGCGAACTGAATTTGGGGTTGGACGTCGGAACCACCGGGGCCATCTGCTGGCTGGTTTCTTGGAGAAGGAGGGACTCTACATGATGAACTCCTTCTTTAAGAAACGCGAGCACAGAAAATGGACTTGGATGAGTCCCGACGGTGCAACTAAAAACGAGATCGACTTCATCATGTTCGGAGAGGGCTACCTCTCCATAGCCCTTTGGGTGACTTTGATCTTTCTTATGAGGCGTACTGATCACAGAAACATCGTTGAATATATGTTTCTTTGTATATATCTTTCTTTTGCTAGGAGTCTCTCTGCGTGATCGGATTAAAAATGAGACCATCCGCAGCAGAACTAAAGTAACCGAAATAGCTCTCCGAATCGCTAAACTGAAGTGGCAGTGGGCGGGGCACATTGCGCGTAGAACCGATGGCCGTTGGGGCGGGAAGGAGGTTCTTGAGTGGCGGCCACTTACCGGAAGGCGTAGCGTGGGTGAAGGTCTCGCAGGAGTCCGCTGGATGCGGGTGGCGCAGGACCGGTCATTGTGGCAATCTTTGGGGGAGGCCTATGTTCAGCAGTGGACGTCTTTCGGCTGATATGATGATGATGATGATTACTCTCGTGATGCATGCTAGCAATGGCACCCTTACTAAGCAAGTATGATGAAAATATTTTTTGCATACCAAAAGTTCCTTCACTTTGTAAGACTATTGGCGTTGTATTTTTTTGAATGAAGCTGGCGATGTGCTACCGACCGTTATTGTCCTAATATGGGTCCCATCCCTATTTATTAGAGGACGTGCCACTGAACAAACTGGCAAACATACAACTGCAAATTGAGGGCTATCCTGCTCATTCTGCTCTTCCAGTTCGGCAGTATCAGAATGAAACATTTTCTGATAGATGGAACCGATATTGAGCACGTCTTATATTTTTTAACTTTTACAACTTTCGATGCAAACAAGTATACATTTCGCCCGGTGGTAAGTAGTAAATCTAGCCTATGGACGCCTACAACGCCAGTAAATACTACTTGTCACAATTGTCGCACCTGTCAGCATGGTGAAATAGGGGCCTGGATCCAGAAAAACGGCAAATTGACTGACACGGCAACAGACAAATCGGAAGAGTAAAACAAGAAAGAAAATGGACGCATCGGTAATTAGGAGGATAGGGAAAGTAGACGGATAGGTAAAAAGACGAATCGGGAAAGTGGACCGTTTGGTAAAGTAGACATGTCGGGAAAGTAGACGGATATGTAAATAGACGGATTGAGAAAAAGAATTACACAGATCGGGAAAGTGGACCGTTTGGTAAAGTAGACAGATCGGGAAAGTGGACCGATGGTACCGGAGGGACAATTTTAGGCTGTTTGTTCCTAGTTAACGTGTTTAGTAAATAATTGCGTTGCTAATAGGAAAAAATGTATTTATGGAATAACAATTTAATAATAATAAGACCCGAATTTCTTGGAAGACTCCGATTTCTTGAAGACTGTAACAGCCTCCAATAATATCTTTGTCAACCATTTTGCTACTTGTGTCTCAGAATTAGTTCTGAAACGAATTCATTACCCACCTACTATTAAACCATGTTATCAAATAAGTCAATAAAACTGCTGGTGGATATAAATATGTACAGACAACCAAAATATGCCTTAACTGCATACAAATTGTCTGTGGAAGTGTAAGGCGAATAACCATACAATGTAATACATTACATTATTATTATTATATTAATAACAATGTGTCCGACGACGTAAATAGTAACATCCTTTCATTAAAGTCAAGTAATTCACAAGAGTTAACAGTTACGACACGATGCGAATGTGGCGTCACACCAATCCCCAAAAGAAAAGAATCCGACGCGAAAAATATATCTCTAAGCACGTAATTTGTTGTCATACATGTCGCGCGTAGTGATAGTGAGACTATATAGCCGTGAGTTTTAACCGTTTAAATATATTTATAGGTATTATGCCTCAAGATAGTTTTAAAAAAATGTTGTTATAATCGACAGTATCTTTATTCTAATTAAAGCAATATTTTTTTAAGATGGGGTGGCATACTCGGGGCGTGCCCTCGCCAACAATGGCCGCCGCCGGCCAATGCGCGCGCACCTGCGTTCGTTGACGCGTGCGCCCGCGCTTACGGCCGGTAATTACTCTGGCTTACTATCCGATTTAATGGGCCACAAGTGGACGTTAATATACGCGCAGGATATATATGGTATTCTTATTAAATTGACATTTCATTGCGGTATTATTGTATATGTTGGGTAATAAAATAAGTTAATATAACCTTTAATTGGAAACAAAAAATCATCGTGGTCGTATGGAATTCCGATTAAATATTATGTTTGAAATGCTAAATCGTTTATGAGTTAAAAACTCTAATTGTTAATGTGTGTTGGTTGATAATAATAATATATTTGTAACATTAAACACACCTAATGGTACATTAAATTGACATTTCATTGCAGTATTATTGTATATGTTGGGTAATAAAGTAAGTTAATATAACCTTTAATTGGAAACAAAAATCCTCGTGGTCCTATGGAATTCCGATTAAATATTATGTTTGTAATGTTAAATCGTTTATGAGTTAAAAACTCTAATTGTTAATGTGTGTTGGTTGATAATAATAATATATTTGTAACATTAAACACACCTAATGTTACTGTTATAGATTATTTTCAGTTCACTCTTATACAAGATGGCTACAAAACAAGCCCGTTTTCATTGGCTGTTACGTTTTGAGAGAAAACGTTTTCGATTTCCTTAGCTACTACAACCAAATCTAATTATATTTGACTAATTCCACTATGTTCGTCTAATAAAAAAAAAACAATGAAATTGTTGGTTAAACAGCAGAGCACTGTTAAGTTGTTGCTCAATTTCACTGGTTGCTATGTTTTTTTTATTTACTTGGTAGGTACTAATCTGGGCCACGAATCCTCACTGGTGACGCAAAAGCAGTTATTTTTGGCCACCTTGTAATTGTATATGTAAAAAATCCCTGTATATGTAAATATTGCACTCATCTATTCATTAGTCGTCGTTATGTCATTAATCTCCATACATAATATTTATCTAGATTAGATCTAAAATTATATTTATAAACACAATCATATATTATTAATCTCATTCATAAATTTCTCTGTGTTTGTAGCCTGTTTTATAACTGAGAGGAGAGTTTCGGTTTCAACTTTTAATATCCTCAATACTGTCAATTTAGTTATTTATATCTTTTGGCAAGTCACCAAAATGGTTAGAGAAATCCAATGACGTCATTTTATGTCATAAAAATGTGGCATAGCTAAAGGACGGTACGGACGGAATGATCAGATTTAAGACTCCACTATGAGAGGAATTCTTCGATTTCATATTTAATGGAAATCATTTTTGTCCCGAATAAAATTCGTTGGTGTTCATATCCGAGGTACACAATTTATGTAGTAGGTAGTAGATAAGTTTCGCAATTTAATGTTATAGGTATCTATACCTACATTGAAATACCTTTTGTATGTGTTAGAATGATTATATTATAACCATACCATTTGTAGAGTCTCGTAACACTAATGTACCGCAGGTACCTATTCTATTAGCGTGCAATCGTGATGCACAGATAAATTGCGCAGGAGCTGCCGCCGCGAGTTATCGCGGACTTACATTCTACCCATCCCTATCGTACTGGCGTCAGGTATTAGTGCGAGCAAGCCGGATAGAAATTAAGTCCGCGTTAATAACTCTGTGGCAGCTCCTGTACGGCTACTGTCGCGGCAAATTGCTGTTATCTGTAATGTTCATATACACGGTGCTCGTGAGCATTCCGAAATATTTTAATGCAGAATTCCTGAACATATTTAGAGTATTTAATGTTATATAAAATTTCCTGGATTTGGTTTGGTTCCAGAGATAATTAACCTTTTATTCGAAATATTTTTTTCGACGTAACTCGTCATAAAACTTCTTTTTGATTACAATGCTACCACAATATCTTTTTGGAATATCTTTTGTGATTATTGTTAATTCGTTTAATTATTCAATAAATTATTCTTATTCTTATTCTTAATATGTTCTAATATTACCACACCTTTTACCTGACAATAAAAAAAATAAGAATAGACTTGATAAAAAAAATGTCCCTAAAAAATCATTTTAACTAATTGTTGTTATTATAAAAAGTATTGGAAATGTAAAAAACTATTCAAAAAGTCTAAAAAAAGGAAAAAATTTTTTTTTGTGGAATTTGACATTAGGTCTCATAATATTTTTTGTTTATTTTGATGTCTAGAATGCATAGTTAAAATCTTTCGCAATGCTCGCGAGCACCGTGTATATGCATTGCATACTGTTGTCAAGTGAGATGCGAGGTCATAGCGAGGTCTCTCGATGCGATGTCTCCTTCACCCAAAAGGAAGAGACTTTATGACTCGGTGCATCGCTTTACTGTTATTGCGGTAATAATGCTAAATACGTCACGGTCACAATACCTCATATTTGTTTAAATTGAAAATACTGCAAGTACTCAAACTAAAGTGTGTAAATGCAAGAAAACTACTTAGCTATAATTTCTGACTTTGAATTAGCCTTAGTTACTTTGATAATTTATTTCCTTTCATAAATGGACTGAAGATTGAATGCAACCCTTTACGGGGCAAGTTCTGTTCTGCTTTTAATTTTTTATTCAGGTTTGGATGCAAATATACTTCTATTGGTGTGCCGGAAGTTCGATTCGACTCTCTTGTCAAGTAATGACTACACGTGATCGAAATAGTACATTGTGCATCAAGGGAGGTAAGTACGGAATTAATAACGAGAGTGTTAGAAGCCCGACGCCGTTAGGCGGAGGGCTTTTATGACTCGAGTTAGTATTCGGCTTACCTACCGTGATGCATACAATGTTTTTCATCACACTTACCGACAAAAAAATAAGTTTTAAGACATAATATTATTAAATGACGTACTGACATATCTATTACTCCCTAGGGAATATCACTTTTCTATTACTCTCGCTACGCGCGCAAGTAATGGCGCGCTTAGACAGCAAGTGTGATGAAAATACAATTACATAGCAACTTATAGCGCAATATACATTTTATACACAATCATAATACAAAATTCATATTTGTCACGAGTCTGCTGGTCAACGTACTAGCTATATAATATAATAATATGTATATACGGTTTTATTCATTCCTTAAACAAAAGAGTCGCAGTTGAGCGTAGTCATATTTAATTCACAGATTTACTGCCGCCCATTCGAGTAGTGATGTGCCAAACCTATAGATAGAAGATTTATCAACAGACATTATTTTAAATTGCAGCAAGCCTGACCTATGTATTGGCATTCATATGTGCTTTAGATATAATTAATATAATTTGAAATTGATTGATATTGCATATATACAAGGTGCCGGGTGGTGTAGGAACGCTCATTGTGCCAATCATTGAGGGAGGCCTAGGTATATCCAGAAGTGGACGCCTTTTGGTTGATATGAATGTTTATCTGTATTTGCATGTACTTAACGCAAATAAACAATATGAACAATATGAATATGAATATGATGGATATAGGACCATTCGACCCCTTATGATTATACTGATTACTAGTATTATTTATACATATTTTGTAGCAATATTTATTCCTTACATGTATAGTTTATACTGTAAATCAAGTTATTCGCTCTAACGTTCAACTACCCAAAGTAGTTCATGTTCTTGAACACAAAGGATTTAGCGTCCTGTTTTGTATTGTACAATGGATATCCAATTTCCTTTAGATGTTGATAACTAGGAGACGGAACATTATATTAAAAGCGCTTCGTTCGTTTCACATATGTTTTAGTTTTTTATTTATTTTTACAATGACTTGTCGCCAAATCAGCCATATTTTCGCGAGAATTTTCAGTTTTAGAACAAAAAAGTGTTTTATGAAGGTTCGAAAGTTGTTTACTAAATAAGACAACGAAGGATGAACTTTGGCTGTACTTTTTAAAAATGTTCCTGCAGTTAACGGCATTTTAGTAGCGTAGCAACCAGTGCTATGATATAGTGGTACTACCACCATTTTCAGGTCGGCCAAAATGTGATTGTGTCGTGTGTGCTCTCGTTACTCGGCCGGGTCTGTTTATGCAGTCACCATTCTGCATACAAAATGCTATGCAGCGATGTTTCGAAAGTTTACTACGAATCCAGCATATTAAGATATGTGATTACTCGTAGTTGATACGAATTTCGAATTCATCTTACAGTGGTTTTCTTGCTGCCACCGTTCGTTTGCGCTCGGCATGCTATAACCCCAGCAAGAGCTCTACAGTTCCATAAAAGAAAGGACGCAAAAGCCTTCGTATGGTAATTGACATACGCCGTTTTTACGCCAGGGTGGTGTAGCAAACTCAACCAACTTTAACGAATTTCTTCTACGTGAAATATTAAAACAACTGCGGTTATTGGGTATCGCTTGTTAATACTATGCAAAATTATACAAGTTTTACAAAGTTTAGTAACACTTGGTTGTTTTACAAAGGTTTTATAACTTGCCAAAGTTTGTCCTTTTAAGTTAACCTCGGCAGATTAACTTGTATTGTATATTCAACAAGCTTAACGCGATACAGTGGTAATTTATTTGCCTAAAAGCCTAATTTAAAAACTATATCATTATTCCTTTGACTTTGCGTTTGAAAACGGATATGATCTATATTAACCAAAACTCGAATTTATATAATTGGACCTAAGTAACAGTCATTTATATCGATATAGTAAAGGCGATTTTCCGTGATCTTATAGAGACAAGTCTTTTCATTTTAATTGGACACAAAATGTCGTGTATGTAGTATAATAACATATCAGAAATAAAAGAGTCTGCGTAGTTATATTCGCTCGGTAATATTTGGTCTGCCGGTATTTGCCCGGTTCAATATCCAATTATGAATAATTTATCGGCTGTCGTCCGCCGCTGATGAATCAATTTATTTTATCACTTATATTATATTCGCGCACTTGCAGACGAGTTCACACGGCATTCATTATTTATTTGTGTTTATCTGCAAAATCTCGTTACCAAGGGCATATTTCTCAAACGGGACTTATTAAACTAATATTATTGTTATGTCATAGAATTTCACAGACGTATAGTTGCCATATCATAAGGTCAAAAAGCCGGACAAAATAACCAAAAAGCTGTTAATTATATAGGTACATTTTCTTTAACATTTCGTCTGCGTGGAACCCAATTGCAAAGCCCGGACAAAGCCACACACAGACCTGATAGACGGACACCAACAAATTTAGATCTACACCTGACAACACTATACCTACTACCTACAGAAATTAATTGTAGTGTATAAGTGCTACCTACCGCAGTGTATTCTGGGGAGAGATGGCAAAATGAAGATAAACTACAAAGACGTGCTCCGTAACCGCAACAAATTCATCAACACGTGAACATCAGCTCATAATTCTATTTCATCTATTTTTTATTTTTTATCACGTACAAAAACATTATTATTATTCTCGGCGCTGGCGCACGTTATTAAGCTGCACTTTATTCCCGTGTAATTCATAGTATATTAAATTTAACCGTGTGAGTCAAGTGGCTGTCTGCATACAAATCTATCGTCTCGAGACATTGACGTAAGAAACCAACGGACTTGTATTTCGATTTAAAATTTAATACGATACGGTCAAGGGCAAACATTTTTCACACTTTTTCGTCTTATATTAATGGCATAAGGTTAAAAGCAAAAAACATGTTTATGCCCACGACTTATTAATCTTATTATTCTAATTAACACGAAAGTTTAAATACACAACAAACAGTACATTCTGGATTAGTGTTATATATAAACTTTATAGATAGATAGATAGACAAACACTTTATTCATTCCCACAACATACATGGTGATTATAAATTACAAACAGTGATTTTACTTTATCATTCATTGACAAGAAAATCCCTCCGTTTTATACGGATCATACCGCAAACACGGGCTTTGTCAGGTGAATACACACATAATAATACACAAAAAATCAGCAGCAGGCTTCATCTTACATTGGACATGTTAATGATGACAATCAACACAAAAATCCTCTTCAACCTTATCAATAATTATATATAATAATTAATCTAAGTTAACTTAATCCACCAACCCGAATCGAACTTGCTTTAAATGTATGCAATGTGCAATGGGTATTGCACTTGTTATCGTATTTTATGAAAATTGGAAACAAATAATTGTCCTATATAAAATATAATGTCCCTATTCGTGACAATTAGATGTGAGTATTCTAAGTAGTATTTCTAGTTTACAGTTTCTACCGTGTACCTCACAGGAATTAGTATCATAGTTCCGATAAGAGAAGTCGCCTCCCGAGTTCATATATCGTTTGAGTCGTTGGTCGTAACATTGCTCATGCGACAACCTACTCGTAAGTTGACGGTTATATGCAAACATATTAACAGAGCTAAGCATATACTTAATTTAAAAGCTAAGCAGTTTTTTCAATATTTCATATTACTTTTATTCAGTTAAAGTAATTTAGTTTAGCGTTTACTCAGTTTAAAGTTTCACAATTTTTCTGGTTATTAAAATGTATATCGGGAATATTTTTTTTTTATATAAGCTACATTTACTTTAATAATATCTACTTAACTTGAATCTGGCCACGTATTATTTTATAACTTATTTCATTATTAATTCTCATTTTAGTCCAAAACTAGCAAGTAAGAACGAAATAGTGCAATGGAACTGTCATATGTCTTCAGAATCATAAAATAAAGTGAAGGCTAAGGATCCTTCTAATATTATATCGTGTACAATGGCGTTCAGAATTGCATGGACGATTTATGAATGAATTCATTCATAAACTGTCCATGCAATTTTTAACCCGACTGTATGTGCTTAAACGTGTAGTATTCTGTTACACATTTTAAGCTCACCGTAGATGGCATGATTAAATATGGTATAAATAAAAAAAAAAAAAAAAAAAAAAATATATATCTTGGGACATCTTACACAAATTAACCTAGTCCCACGGTAAGCTCAATTAAGGCTTGTGATGTGGGTACCAGGCGACGATATATATAATAGATAGATACGTATAGATACTTAGATACATAAACAGCCACGACCAAGGAACAAACATTTTTTTTTTTTTTTTTTTTTTCTTTATTTATTTAAGGTCGCTTTTTAACAACAAGGTCATTAGCGACCACGTGAAATTAAATCTTTTTATATAAATCAATTAATTGTATAAATCTAAGTACATGTAAATATCCTTCATTCAAACAATCTTTTAAGGTTTTAGGCAGCTTACATATTTCTTTTTCGTTTTTATATGCTAAACACTCAATCAAAATATGGTTAACAGTTAACTCCAAACCGCATTTATCACATTTGTTTTTATCATTCTTGGTAATAAGGTGGCAATGGGTTAGGTTTGTGTGTCCTATTCTTAGCCTAGTTATAACAATCTGATCTCTTCTACAATTGAAAGGTATGGGCGGAGTTTCAAAGATTGATTCTCTAACACTTGCCAACTTGCTTTGGTTGCTACTTTTCCAGTAATTGTTCCAAATTTTTTTAACTGCTAATTTCATATGTTTTTTGACATCAGGGTAGCTGCATTGTATTGAATCGTCTATCTGTTGGTTTTCAGTAGCGTTTTTGGCCTCGATATCTGCTTTTTCGTTCCCAATTATTCCCTGATGTCCGGGAACCCAGATTAATTCAATTCTAAAATTAGTTTCCAAAAGATTAATTATTTTCTGTTTAATGTGCAAGACAAGGGGATGAGAATTTAGAACATTCTGAAGGCCCATCAAACACGACTTCGAATCAGTGTAAATAACATGTTTAACTAGGTTAGAGTCTTTTTCAATGATTTCTAAAGTTTTAAGAATTGCTATCGCTTCACAAGTAAAGATCGAGCTAAAATCATGAAGTCTGTAACGGTATTCATTGTTACTGGATACTACAGCACATCCAGATTTGCCATTAATAATTGAACCATCTGTGTAATAAGTTTGACAGTTTTCAAATTTGTTATTTAGTTCCTTGAATAAATTTGTGTAAATATATTGTGCAGTATCACTTTTTTTATTATCAGCTAATTCTAGGTTTATCGGTAATTGAAGCTGTTCCCAAGGAGGAACATCTACTAATTTTATTGGGTATAATGCAGGGAAGTTAAATTTTATTTCTTTTAGATACGCTGCCACTCTAATTTTGAAAGGTTGATGCAAACTCGGTCTAAAATTAAATTCCTCGTCAGTAGCAGATTGTTTGTTGAAATCATTATATGTAGGACAATCAGGGCGCGATAAAATTTTTGATGCATAAAGTAATGAAAGTACTTTTCTCCGGTATTTCAGTGGCATTTCACCGGCCTCTGCCAATATACTATTAACAGGACTTGTACGAAATGCACCAATACTGAGTCTCAGGGCTGTGTTTTGTACACTTTCAAGTGTGTTCAACACTCCGCTATTTGCGGAATCGTACAGGACTGAACCGTAGTCAATTTTTTGTCTAATAATGCTACGATAAGTGCGTAAAAGGCAATTTCTGTCAGAGCCCCAAGAAAGAGAGGATAATGGAACAAACATTTGTGATAAATAAATACACAAAGAATGCCCTCGCCGGGATTCGAACCCGGAACCTCCAGCTTCGTAGGCAGGGTCACTACCAACTAGGCTACAGAGGCTGACGAGGTATATTTAATTTCTAATAAAAGAAAGCCATCGGGGCTTAATATGTCTTACTTTTTGTATCGATATCGACAATGGCATAGACATTATAGACAATAGCCTAGACCGAGTTGCCTTCCTCGTAGTCAATCGATATATGGGGACACTTGTCAAGAAACAAAAGGAATCTACTTTAATCTATTAAATGTCTTTACACAGGCGAAAGCTAGTTAGCGATAAAGCGTTAAAACACTCATAAACTCTGTATACGATTTATGGAACACTATTTACACGAGAGAGCGCCTACGGGGATCGTTGTTCGTGACACTACATATACTTCTTGACTATCACAACATACGAAGCCAACGCGTTGGTAAAATCCAGTATTAATATGTTCTTGAGCTCTGTAAGAATCACTCGTAAATAAAGATCATACTAAACTGGACTTTTATACGATGAAATATTGCAAGCACAAGAGATTTAAGAGTGATGAGATTGTAAAGGCACATACGCTCATTTGAATATAAGAACTTCTTTCCCGGGATGATACACTCTTAATAGGGCCACAAAAGTACAAATACTCAACTTCAAAACGTCATATTATGTAAGAACATTGCTATTCTCTTACGACCTTTCGAACATGCATGATATAATGAGAAGGGGAGGCCGCAAAACATTAATTCTAACAAGTCGGCTCCACCACGTTTAAAGACGAAAGTACAGCATATTATATTTGTCCTCATTTGATTATATTATTTCATATCTGGGTTACTGAGAAAACTGCGAGCTTTCAGGAAGTTATTGTATTACGTAGTTTTTTATTCTAGAGTGCGAGATTTTCATTCTAAATTTCAAGTTAGTATTCTTCGTTAAATATAGACTATAGTATACTTTTCGTTTTTTCTAGGCTAGCATAATTAAACTCTAGTAGTTTATGCATATTCAAATAACAAAAGGTAATATATAATTATCGACGACAGCTGCATAACATTAATTTAATATAATTATATCATGTGAATGGTGGTATTTGATGAAGTCTTGATAGGATCGCAACGATGTCCTAATATAATACCATAGACAACGTTATCAAAGTAAACTTTTTTTATTATCACTGTCATTCATTTGTTGATAAATTAATGGTTGAATAAGATATACCAACAAATATAGATAGTAGGTTATTAGTACAAGTCACCCTTTACCCTATCTTTACATCTTCTGACGCAGGTATCCATTTTGTACCTAACAATTGAAAAGGTTAAGCGTGCCTACACCCAAACACAGATTTATTGAAAGGCCACAGTATTTCAATCTGAAGTATTCGGTACCTATTAAATATTCATAGGTATGTTATAATATTAATTAGGATATATGGATATACCTAGGAAAGAATGGACATCAAAATTAAAATTTAAGATAAATAACTGGACATGGGTAGTTTACACTTGATTCAACAGTCAACACGCAACTGGCCAATCTTTTAAAACCCTTCCGAATGGCATACTAACGTAAGTAGATGGACATTAAGAAATTATAACTGTATGCTGACACTAATAAATTATTCCGTAGCTAAAACTTTAGGGTTCACTGTTTTAGCTACGGAATGCTGAAAAGATAGTAAATAAAGTCTAAGTTTACAGTTTCTACCATTTTCTACAGTTTCAAACATCCATACCAGAAAATGTGGAAGTCGACAAGAGCAAACTTAACAATCCTTTTATACTCAAGTTTTACTTTAGACACATTATTTTTAGGTCAGAATAAAGCCAAGGATTAATATTATTATCTTGTTATTCAGGAAAAAGGAATTTCCACACTGATACCTGACTGACTATTTAGGTATCGAGGAACAATCTTATTACACAGATGAACTTAGCATCAAACTAAATAAAGTATTTATAATTATAACTTAGAGTAAGCCATTACCATAAATCTTAAAGCTTTGTCTAGTTTGCCTTCTGCCTATACGAACTATAATTCAGTAGTCGTATCAAACCGTGATTCTAAATTCTGTAAGCTCCATTTTGATGTTATGTGATGAAAAATGAAATCTCTAAAAATATCCCTGTAAAATAGTTTTCTGGTTAACAATAAAGGTCCCCGAGAGATACATAAACGTGCCATAACACAATATACTCATACTCGTAGTCGTAACGCTTACCGAGCGGGTGCGATTCACAATCACATATTCAAAACCAGAATAAGCCTGCTACCGCGAACACCGAAATTCGAAGATTTCGGGGATTTGTCTCTGTCACTCCAACGAAGGCGTCATTAGAGTGACAGAGAAAAATCCCCGAAATTTGCAGAATTCGGTGTTCGCGGTAGCAGGCCAGATTCTCCAGTAGAGCATAAATAATTTAAGGCCTCCTTGCCAAGGTCAGCCAACTAACGTTGGGTTAACCACATCATCAGCCTATATTAGTCCAATGCTGGACAAAGGCCTCTACTATTAATAACGACGCATTAGGAGGTAAATTCCCTTAATCGCCACGCTGAGCAAGCGAGTTGGCGATCGCAGTAGTGTTCCTACTTTGATGACGCTGCTGCACGTCATCAATCTTCGATAAATAAATAGTTAATGACACTTCAATCCCTTAATCAACTCTTACCCACGGGAAGAGTTGAGGCGGTGACAAATGTTTTCATACTGCCGTCACCGCTCGGCCGCTAACCAGTTAAGTCCATTCATTTAACTCTGGGTTAGCGGCTCATCCAAGCGCGAGCAGTTAATGTAAGCTTCCGGATTTCATGCTATCGGAATAACACTGTTAGAACTGGCACAGAATACAGGCAACTTCGTATGCAACCGCCATCAAAGTGGCATCTAGAAACGCAGCTGCGGCTGGGGCTTATAAACTTGTGACGCTTAAAATCGCCAGTAACCCGAATTTCCTTTGGCTTTATTCTTTGAAACAAAAGGAATACGAGATTTGGTACATGATATTGTAACAGAAGTAAAAGAATATTGTTTGTGTTCATTTGATATTCGTTTTTCAAAATAAGGACGATACAATTATTACATCATTACGTGTGGTGACGGCAGTAAGAATACATTTGTCACCACCCCAACTCCTCCTGCGGGTGTCGTAAGAGTCGACTAAGGGATTCAAGTGTCACTGACCATTATTTGATAAAAGATTGATGATGGGCAGCAGCGTTATCATAGTGGACACATTACTACGATCGCCAATCTGCTTGCCCAGCGTGGCGATTATGGGCATTTACCTCCTAATGCGTCTATACGCATAGTTAATAGGAGAGGTCTACGACCAGCAGTGGACTAGCTTAGGCTGATGATGATAATTATTACATTTACAGGATTCCAGGTTTAACTGTTTATCATCAATGATTGGTTGACTGAACCTGTGCAAGTATGAATATTTTTTATTACGATTTTTTATTTTGGTCAATTTATGTCTCAGAAACCAATATTTCCCAACACTAGGACCGAGTAAACATCATCTAGATTCTGTGCGAGATTTCCTCAATGACGGGCTTAACGGCTTAGGCCTTTGTCACACTGACAGGGGTAAGCTAACGACCCGCTAACGGTTCACAGGCGCCCAATTACCAAGTAAATCGCTTTCCTAAAAGTTTTATTGCGCGTTTTCGTATTTGATTACAGCTTTAAATTAAAATTGTTTGATGATCGCTCATCCAAAAATAACTCATGTTTAATAAGTTTCTTTCATATATCAAATAAATCAGACAGTTCAGATCGAGTAAATATACTACAGCAGTTGAAGATGCAAAAGATAGCACTCACACAACTAAAATACAAGGAAATGATGTATTATGCACCACATTTGCCATCGGTTTTTCATGGAAATCTTGGCATTCATATTTCTGTCTCAATTATCTTCCGTGCAATGCATAATGAATATCATAGTGCAATGGACAATAAAACTCACAGTGACAGTAATAAGGCTTCGGACATTTTTCAGAAAATACGAAGGGAAAGGATTATGTTGCAGCAGTACAGTCACCACCAAACATGTAGAGTCTGGGGCGCCCAGAAATAGATTGAACAGGTCTTTATTGTCATACTAAAATTATTAACGATAGAGGCGTGTTCAGATATTTTTGAGCGCCCCGGACGCTGCGATATATCGTCGGGGATTATTGCATTATCCGCGTAACTAACAAATTCAATTAGTGTCAATTTGAACGTCAATTGTTTGATATTTGAACTCTATCTGCTTTGGTAGTTACGCGGTATTGCACTACTCGTATCCCCGACGATATCTGATGTACGAGACCACACTTCTCTGTCATGTTGTTTTATCTAAGCTTACGCCAGTACAGGAACAGTAGTTTCAAAATAACAAAACAGCGACGGAAACAAGTGACATTTCAACGATATTTCATGACAAATCGCAGTGTATCGAGTAAGGATTTTTGTATCGCGCTGCGTGCTTTCCCAATATGTCAACAAGGGGGTACGGGGGTCAGCAGTGCTTGTTTAGCGAAACCGAGTAAACGTGTCAAAAATATGTTCACATTTTTGTACTGTATTATATCGTGATAAGGTGGAAAATTGTATACATATGTTTAAGACGTACATGGCGAAAGGATTACAAGCATTCTATACGTTTAACTACGAGTATGATCAAATAACAATGGCGATTTCGCGAGGGCAGAATTTGTAGAAATTTATGGACAATATGAATTCAATGGCAATGCGTGTTTATTTCGGTTAGGTCTGTTAGGCATGATATGTGCAGCGCTTATACAGGTACAAATATTTTTATAAGAAATCCATCGTGACCCCTGATCCTCATTTCAACGCACTTAAAGGACCCGATGGGTCACTGAACTGTGCTTGCAAAATCAAGCGGGTATTTTTATATAGTTTGACAGGTGTTTCACGACTATGTTCGATAGTTTCCAGGAAGTCCAACATTTTTATACCTATTTGTGAAGTAGACTTTGCGTCGAGCTTTCTTTTCATGTATATAAATATAGAAAATTATATTCGGGTAACGTTAACTTTTGGTCCAGTCAAGCACATAAATATATTTTTAGACCTTATACTCCAGACATAAGTAAAAAATTTACAACTCACAAAACTATATGAGAAATACGTAGGCGACATAGCGTATCGTCTGCCCGGTCCCCGCGGATGGCATAACACGCGCTTCCTCTTCCTGCCGCGGAGAAAGCGCTGCGCAAGCGCAACTGCATGTTAACCAATTCCCCTGCCCTAATAGTCATGCGAGGTACAGTCGAGTTCAAAAATATGTCAACGGTTTTAATCCTTAAGCCTCGCTCATATCCTTTAGTACCGTTTGGGAGCCAGATTTGGTAGCTGGCTGCCAAATGGGAAATATGGTTTCCAGCCTGGTAGCCAGCTAGTTAGTTAGTTATACTGGGCTTTTTCCGCAACCCGACAACCATTGTGCCTTTTTGCGTTGGTAGCCAGCTATGAAATAGCACTAACTTTTCTATCTCGTAGCTGGATTTGGTACAAACCTGGTTACAAATCGGTAATGACAAGTCCCGATTTAAAGCCAGTTAACTATTGGGATTTTAATCCCATTTCGAAGCTGGTTACGAAACTTTGGCTACCAAGCGGTACTAAAGGGCTCATATGGTCTGTCATGTATAGTAATTATTAGACGTGATTGTATGCTGATAATTATGTGAGGCATATTATTTTCTACTCGTACGTATTTAAAGGTTTTTTAGTGTTCGAAATGCCCTCTTTATAAAATCTCACTAAAAGGAAGGAAAAACAAGCGATCTTTGTAGGTATTACAAATGATTTCATGCATAATTCATGGAGGATTCCTCTTATTCATAAATTAATATTTTCCTAGAAATATTTTGATTGTGTTCATAGTTAATAATTTAATACAGCCAACAAAAAAAAATCTTAACTTGGACGAATGAAGATGTTACGATTACATGTAACATTATTTCATTTATGAGTGGCACGTGGACTTTAAAACTATGCCCCTTTAAAACTAGCATACTCTCATAAAAAACTTTAAAAAGTTCCTTTAGAAAAAGACTGGCCAATAAAAAACATTGCGAAGCATGGCTTGGCGCTCAAAAACTAATGTTGAAATGAAAACGCGACCGCGCACTTTTAATATGAGTTTTAAAACTTTGCTAATTCACACGCTTGCTGGCAAGGAGACGGGTATTAAGTTGTTAAAGCCTTATTCCACGCATTATAATTTAATGGTAGTAGATTATTTGGCCAGTTTGCGTTGACTTTTCGTTGTATGTAATTTTGGGTGGCCCTCCCTCAGTAACCGTACCATACGAGCCTTCAAGTGTCCGACACGTTTGGTCTTACTCAATACGTAAAACAGTCCACCGCAATAAATCGGTGCGACCGCGATAGAAAGAACCTAACGTATGCTTTACTTCACAACTCATGGTACGTCTACAGGAGCCTTAGATACTATGAATTTGGTGAGCGATTGGAACATTTCTGTTCGAGGCAATTAATACGCTAACTTGTCAAACGGGCGCAAAACGTTATTTATAACGATAACGGCATTGTACATAAATCTATGAAAATGGTTCATAAGGGATGGAGGCTATTCAAACAGCCATTATAACCTAACATAATAGTTGTAATTGTTTTGGGTAAGAGCATGAAATCACGAAGGATGCGCTATACATTAACAGTGATTAACATATCAATAAGATTATCAAGTAAAAAGGTATTATCAAAAGCACATAACGAAATAAAAATAAATATACATGTTAAGACTCAAGTCAGTTTCGCAAGTAATTTATCCGACATTATTTTATTTGCACTCTACATTATTTTATTTTATATTACGTATAACATAGAAACAATAAGTTCATAAACTTATGTATTGGTATGTGTTATTCTGTTAAGTCATCCAACAGACAACAGTTACATAGTTTGCTACAAAAAATACCCAGCATAAAAATAACATGGAACACGTAACTGTTAAAAAAAAACAAAGTAGTTTAATACACAATTATACCATGATTTAAAGAATCAGAAGAAAATAACCATAGCAACTACTGACAAGAAAAAGGTGATTGATCCACGTATTGTTTTGTGTTGGTTACGTATTGTTAAACCAGAATGGACATCCACATCATTTAGCGTTGTATACCGAGACACCCTCTGAAACACGTGCGCGTAGTTACAGATACCCACCGTCCATTACGCAGATTGGAGTGGGCTCCGGCTGTGATGTACAAATCCAGAGGATTTTTTTGCTATTATACAAAGCCGACTGCTCCTAACGCTTTTACAAATACAACTAAGCCGGCAACAAATACAAGCCTCTGTAGCGTATGGACAAACTGTCTAGGATGCTGTCACTGTATTTCAGGAGTAGGTTTCTGCAACTTGACTAGCATTACATGTATTTAGGATAGGGTGCTATCACATTATAACCAATTCAGTCGGAATTCGGTCTTTATGCTTCGCTTCAAGGTTTACTGGTAAAGAATGCCTTATGGCATTAAGACAAGTTTTTCTTTAGTGCAATAAAGATCGAATAAAAAATAAATAAATATTTTAACAACATTGCACTATGAACAGGAAGTAGATACCTAAATATCTATACTATGCATCTTGGCTTGATACAAGCACAATTGATCGATCGTTTGACCCTGAAAACCTTATGGATTTATCGCCTCTCATAATCATGTTATAACTATGTATTATGTCGTTGGCCCCGCTTTGGCCCTCCCGTGGCGTAAAGACCTCGTTTTCGTTTCCTGCATACATCTTTATAATAACAAACACTAAGGAGTTACTTATAATGTATATATCCGATCAGTGACGTAAAATAACACCCAACTTTTTTTATTTATCATTGATATTACATTAGCTTTATTACATGTATTTTGCCGTGTTGTGACGGCAGTAAGAATACATTTGTCACCACCCCAGCTCCTCCTGCGGGTGTCGTAAGAGTCGACTAAGGGATTGAAGTGTCACTGACCATTCTACAAGATTGATGATGGGCAGCAGCGTCATCATAGTGGACACATTACTGCGATCGTCAATCCACTTGCCCAGCGTGCCGATTATGGGCATTTACCTCCTAATGCGTCTATACGCATAATTAATAGGAGAGGCCTACGTCCAGCAGTGGACTAACAATACATAACATAGGCTGATGATGATGATGATTACATGTATTATGTTATTGGACATTTGAACAAACATTTGGTGAAATAAACTAGGATGTTAATCGGACAAAAACGCGTTCAGCCTATCAACCTGTGGCGTAGCACTCGTAGCAACCTCTACGAAGAAAAACACGTAGCAATCTGACGTGTTTACCAGTCATTTTGCTTTTCATTCTGCTACCAGGGAAAAGCTTGGAAACACTGTAAATCACCTGGAGAAGTAAGTTCCAACCAGAAACTTGATAGTTTCTATTTAATGTACTTAAAATGCGTGGCAATTTAATGTAATACAATCGAATATTAAAATCGTTAATCAAAAGATGTACAATACTAAAATACTTTAAAGTGAATAATCCTACAATATATTTCGTTATACGTAATACCACCCCACCTGTAGTAAGTTTTCTAACAGCTGTTTAAAAGTTTGATCTGTAATAAATATCAGTTCAGATTTAGTTTTTTTTTTTCCGATTATGCATATTTAATATTTGCATTAGGTACTTATTCCATTAGAATATTTACTACATTATTGTACATGCTGTCGCGCACACGTTTCTCTACTTATGTACGTTATATTTATAAAACGAAGCTTACTCAATAAAACAATTAATGCATATATTTATCTACCCGTGAAATATATGTCACTATCATATTACATCATATTTGTTCAGGATATTTTTTTACACCATAATAACAATAAACAAATTATCCTATATTTAAGATATTAATTTAACAATAATAAAATCTAAATAGCCATCAATATAACCTCATACTTAACAATAAACAAACTTAGTGATTAAAATAGAGATATTTCTTCCGTAATTATGTTTAATTAGTGGTCGCCGCACGTTAATATACGGCTTAAGTATACCTATGTGTGAAAACAAACAAGCACGATAATAATCATATATGTACAATATTCGGTACATTAAACAGATCCCATCTACATTTCCGAATACAGTATTTCCGCATCATATAATGATAATTTGTACCGTAGCTTAATTAAAACTAATGCATTCGAAATACCCGGGATAGCTTATTTTATTGTAGGTATAAAACGTATATTTTTCAATTTAATCCGCAATGTGACAGATCGTATTATTCAATAGTTAATCATTGGAAATCAAAAATATTCACACACACACACACACACTTTTTGTACCGCAGCTGTAAGAAATTCAATTACTTACGTATTTGTAAATTGCACTGATTTGTTACCACTACTTTTACTAAATTACTCTACTATTAATTATTATGTATGAAAACCTACGACCTAATGATTTGTAACAAAAGTGGAAGAGCGGTGCTCTCTTATCACAAGTATCTTGCATACTTAAAAAGAGGTGCCAGCGCAGTTTATGTAACTAAAAACTTTAAGATATCGAATAAATAATTTTTAATTAAAAAATTCTACTATGCAGTCTGAATGTTCATATACTGTAAAACCTCTCCACTCTAAAGCCTTATCTAGTATGATGTGGTTAACATTTTTTGGTTATATAGAAAAAACATTCTCACCTCAGCTGAAGTCTCTCTTTATACGACATTAATAAAAACAGAAAAGAGACAAACATAATTATCGTTACAAATAAAACACACCTCTCATAAAATGTCGAAGACAAAAAGGATGAACCTTATAATGCATTTAACATAATTGGATCCATGGATCTATATCTGACATTTACGCCAAGCGTAATCCTTTAATGCGTACGCGCGGTTTTGCGTCGTTAGTCTCGGTCAATCAAAGTTGCATTAATACGAGACAGGTTTTGCACTCGCTGCGCTTATAGTATCTTCATTATCGCACAGCATTTTATCGGCTTGTGAGTTTGTGAGCAGAATAATTGTTCTATTCTGATCACAGGCCAGATCTCAGGACCTAGGTACTCTGGTTACTCGGCTCTGGGTTTCAATTACCCAAAAGGAATTTGCCATTTTCCGAGTGTCTTTGATCTTTAACCCAATAAAGTCACGGAGCCTTCAGATTTCCTTTATTGGAAAGTGACCACGAATTTGTTGCTCCACAACAAAATTATGTGAACATGGTGAATCTCATAAGTAGTGTCAAATCATGTTACTGTCATTTAAAAACTTCCCGCTTTAGCTGACTATTAAAGCGGCTTTAACTTACATCCCACAATGTCGTAACAGATGTGCTTACCATAGAAAAAATGAACTGCGAAAGACTCTGGTTGTCACGGGATTCGAACCCGCTTCCTCTGGATTGCCGGTATTACACCAGACGACCTTTCGTCGATCACAGCGAATTTAGTCAATGGTATTGTGAAGCAAATCACTACCGACATCTGTACTTAATGTTTCGAAGGTACTACGACCTTAAGCCACTCAAAGACGTGTGTCTACCATAATCGTCCGCAAACTCGACAACTCTCCGTTGCGTTGAATTTGCTACAGAGGGCGCTGTAATCAATTCATGATTACAAAACAACAATTTGTTTTTTATAATTAAACAAATTGATGTTGGTATTACTTTTTTACGATGCGGATAATCCCACAATGTCATATATATTTTCTCCTGCACATGCTATAATATAAAATGCAGCATTTACGGCATTCCTCGTAACGTGTCAAGTCTAAAGTCATTCAACAACATCAGTGGCGGAACGGCAGTGCGTCGGATGCATAATGACTGCACGAAACGAATGGTTGTACGTCGTCTGAACAGCGGGATATTTACACCTACAGTGATTTAAAACGCACTTGCCGTGTATTACGAACGCTTGCAGAGCGATCGATTAAATACTAGTAAACATTGATAGAAAGTCATGCTCAACATTAATATCATGCTCAACACATAGGACTCTATCAATGGTTACAAATAGTTTACAAATAGAAAAACAGGGTCGCGTTTTATAAAGTTACATTTTACAATTTCGCTGTTTGCCTCTCTAAGGCACTGGTCTCACCGCGAGCTACTAAGCTATGAACTGTCGGCTATAAACACAAACAAAAGATACGCACTCCCGTATAAATAAAAGAGACACGGCGATACTCGCCCAGCTATCAGCTATCACCGCCGGGCGAGTATCGCCGTGTCTCTATTATTTACACTTGTGATGTGTGTACGTAGTAGGCGTCGACATAATATAATAGATAAATACATACAGATACTAAAATACATAGACAGCCATGACCAAGAAACGAATTTTTGTGATAAATAAATACACAATAAAGACCTCGCCGGGATTCAAGCCCGGAATCTCCACCTTCGTAGGCAAAGTCACCAACTAGGCTACGGAGGCTGACACATTAGAGCGGAGACATAAGATTTGTTCCCACGTATTTTTACGGCCTTCTTTCTGTAAGATATAAATATCAATTATTGCTGTTACATTTGAAGCGTGAACTTGCATCAAGTAAGTGTGCAATAGGAACAACACTGGATTTACCTCCATACTACATAATGTGATACATTCATAAAGTGGCAACCATGTCTAAATAACATTGCTGTTACAATCTTCTGAGTGTACACCGGATTTAAAGAATGTAAGATACTTGTTTATTAAAATCAACTTTAATATTATTAAAATACAGTTGCAAAATGTTATTTCAGAAATAACAAGTTAAGCTACCGGTTGTCAAAATGAATGATTTATTTAAAGGTTTTCTTGGTCAGCTTTGTATCTTGCTGTGTTGACATTTACAAGAATATGGTCAATTAATCATATCATACAGAAACAGAATAACTATTATACATATCTAAAAGAATAAGTGTACTAGTTTCACATAAATGGGTTTAAACTATAATAAAATAACATTTATATAAAATAGTTGTACTAATAAATTTAACTTACTATGATCCTACAGATATTGAAGGATTGAACTTTCAAAAGAAAGCTTAAAGTTAATTTCCGGAAATTACAGTTGTTTTAATAATACCTGCAAAACAAATAACGAAAAAGCAAGTTCAAAACACTTCGACATGACAAAGATTAGAACAAATACAGAAGTGACAAGTGAATTAGTAGCAGCACGCGATCTGCACTCTTGCTTTGAACAGAATTCATTAATCACAAGTAGGTCGTTAACGATGTTAGCCATGCAAGCTCGATGCAACCAGTCGGTAGCAAGACATGATTTAAATGGAATGAGTTGTCTTTATATTAGTTGCCAGTATAATTGGACAGATGGTAGAGTTTTTAAAACAATATTTACGACGGTGGTTAAAGGTTTTAACTTGAAATAATACGCTCACCAGCTCACCACTCACAAGAACAATAATTCGTTTTTAGTTTTATTTTCTGAAATCGTAATATCGGGTTTAACAAAGGAAGAGCGCGAAATGAAAGTAGGTACCTATGTGAGATGTGAGAATATACTGAAAAAAAAAATACAGTTTATCTATAATCTGAATCACATAAGTGGGGTTTGTATCACGAAAAACAGTTAAGGAATCTTCCTTAAATAATTTCGTAGAAAAGTATACGTCATACATGAATAAAACCAAAACGAAATCTTCACTGTCAGGACCCAACGACAATATTAATTAATTATTTATTTTGTACGACAGTTTTTGTGCGACGATACTTTGCATTATAATAAACAAAATTAGTGACTGATATTTGAGGTTATATTAGATCGAACTGTATTGTTCTAATAACGCTACCGTTTATATTTATGACCCGACGACGCTTATATTTACGAACCCTTAGATTATCATTTACAAATAAACGTTATGCACAAATATTAAAAGTAGTTCCAACATGAGGCACGAACAAAAGATACCCACTCCCGTGTAAATAAAAGAGACACGGCGATACTCGCCTAGCTATCACCGCCGGGCGAGTATCGCCGTGTCTCTTTTATTTACACGGAAGTGGGTATTTTTTGTTCTTGTTTATCTGTCTGTCTGTTTTGTTTTGTCCTGTCATGCTTGTTATATTTGCCACGAATAAATTATTTGTATTTGTTTGTAGCCCATAGTTCATAGCTTAGTAGTTCCCTATGAGATCAGTGCCTAAAAGATTTAATGCCGGCGGTCCAGTTGCCTGAAATTCCGATCACCTGTCATTCTGCGCGATAGCGCGTCAAAACATGTCATCACGACTTCGAATTACCAGTTAGCTTTTAGCATTGGGAAATTATTCGACGATTGCTCGCTATTGTTTACATACAGTTTCGGTCGTAAATATGTATATATCACCTTATAACGATGGAATATTATGCAGATACCGTAGCTTTAGATAGAACAATAGATACGTACTCCCGTGTAAATAAAAGAGACACGGCGATACTCGCCCTCGTCTCGAAGTGCGTATCTTTTGTTCGTGTTTATAGCCCATAGTTAGCTTAGTAGCTTGCGGTGAGACCAGTGTCTAAGTACCTAATCCGGCTATGTTTAATTTGGCACTTAGCAGAAGTTTAGGCTTTAGTAAGAGTTACTTTTGTAATAGAACTCTGAAACCGAAAAGCGTAAGTCAGAGAGCAATCGTATGAGCGATTATGGTAGATTGTGTATGTTCGATTACTTTGTTACTTCCCAGTCATCCGCAAATCCTAAGGCGAAGACTACGCCTCATTACAGTCTACCCAAGACACGTAAAGCTGTGTTCAATGGAAATAGCGCAAATCAATGTCACCGTGACGAAGCCCTTTTATTAAGAATGTTATACGTTCAGACCATAGATTAACTCACGTAAGACTTTGTATTATACGGCAGTCTCAGTGTGTCTGATTCTGGAATTAGCTATCGATTATCAAAAAAAAGTTTCGTAGACAGTTTTGTGATGATAATTAGGCATTCCATTACTATATCCTTTCATAAAATGTAACCATTTTACAGCACATACACATACACGCAAAAGTTGACTTACGTAAAGAATTCGTGCTTATCTATTCTGTTGTCAAAAACTCCTATCGATTTGATTTCTCTTAAAAACTTCTGATCATTAGTCGGCTCCAAAAATACAGCCACTATTTTGATCCTTGTGCCATAAAAAGTAGTTTATTAACGATACAATAACGTTATTAGTAATAATTTTATGTTGGTGGCAAACAAGCACATGGACCGTCCGGTAGTAAGCGGTAGACGTAGCCTGGAGGCCTTTGACGTCAATAACAGTGATATTTTACAATTGTCACAGTTGTAATTATGGTGAAATAGGCCACTGGGTTCTCGTCAATGTTGCTACATTTCAATGTAGCCTTCATAACCAGTTTTATACACGATTTATTTTTTCCCCCTGAGAAGACCATACCCGTCTACTAGTACCTACAATATCGTATGTTTTTGTTTGTACCCGAGACATTATTTTTTATTGATGATTTATAATTACAAACGACATTTGTAATGGCTGAAGAGTTGTTTGCTCCATCTAGCGATATGTGATCAGTTGTCTAGACATATGTGATGAATAGTTTAGGCTTTCTATCTACTGACCGCCGCAGGATTCGTCACGCGAGTGCTGTCATTTGAGTCATTTATCAAAGGCAGCCTTTGGAAATTATGCCAGCGAGGGTAATATTATAATTTACAATATTTGAAAGGTTATATTTCTAGAGGTTGTAGAGATATACCTAAAAGGAGGTGGACTTTAGTGTATGCATTTTGCTACGACTGGCATGCACTTAGCTGGAATATTAGCGCAGTTAGTAAACAAGGTAATGAAATCAAACAGTTTTAGTAGAAAACGGCAACGGATTGGTGGAAGCGGTAGTAAATTGACTATGATACAGAATGAATAAAATGTATTATCATACATAATTGGTAAATATTATCACCTACCGGCTAATTTTTCAGCTTTCAAAAAAGAAGATTCGTTTATTATAATTAACAATATTTTTCACATGAGAAAAAAATGACAGCATTTATCTAACAGGAGTTGAAAATCGACCCTCGGCCTCGGTCTCGGAAAAAAAAGTGTCAAGTAACTTGTAGTTTCTCGGTCAGAAAAAAAGTCTAATATATTGATTAGTTAATTCAGGTTCCAATCTATCGACCTGCATTGCACGGCGTTGCACGTGTGAGGGAAATCTCCTCTACATCGGCGTGGGTATTATCTTGGCATAACACAAGCCAGGCCTGTCAGAGAGAGCTGCGGTCGAATCTTAGGCATCCCGTAGCTCACTCATAACTGGCACGCGATGTTAACGCCGGAGTGGTTTTTAGTGGGTATACCTCCAGCCTTAGAGCCCTATCGCTAAGGCTGGAGGGAGTCCCACATATCCCCCTAAATGGCTCCCCAGGCCGGGGAGAATGCGTAACGCATTTTCCCACTCCGTCAACAAAAAAAAAAGGTTCCAATCTATGTCTATCATAAAAATTGTCCAGTTATTCATTCCGTTTTCGTTACTCGCGAAGTACATAAAAGAATGGAAATTCGTTAACAATACGCAGAAATGAAACTATTCCAAACAAAAGTGGATGACAGACGGGTCTCTTCCCAACCCACATGCGGAGGGCGCCGGGCTAAATGCCCGGCAGCATTTTCATGACGTTGTTTTCCATCTGACGGTCTTTTCATATTTTTTACTACGCAAAACTTTGACGTATTTATCGCAGCAAATCAAGTTCGCGTTTGACGACAATGAAAAACTCAACTCAAATTGATATCATTAAGTAAATATAGTATCAAAAAATATGTTTTGATGGCTCAGTCAATTGAGGGGGTCCCGGGTTCCAATTCCAGTGAGGGCATCTCTTTATGTTATCACGAAAGTATTTGTTCCTGAGTCATGGTAGTTTTTGTCTTTAAATAGATACTATATTTATCTATCTATTAAGTATACATCGGCGCCTAGCTTACCCACATCACAAGTCGTAATTGGGTTCACCGTAACAGAACAATGTCACACCATAGGACTAGATACATTTGTGCAAAAATATCCCATTTCGATGGTTGTGTGACTCAACGTCGTATATGAAATACATACGTATTTTGTGCAGAAATATATTTTTATGACACAACCTCGTAAACAATTATACGAGGTTGAGTCACACACCAGCGATTTATTTATTATTAATGTAACAACAAGATGTCTTCTTTTTTTACGAGATTACAAAATTGGTGACGTCAGTAGTAGCGTGTCAAACATCTTAAACGTTTACTACACTTAACCCTCTCAATGCGACCGAAATTTTGTTACATACTGCTGCCGAAGCCCAAACGTCTTGAATTACTTATACTGTTTACATTCGCTACATGTCCGGTTCCGGTGAACTGGGTCACCCGTTCAGCCTCGAACAACGCGATACTTTATTAAAAGGTCTGATAGTTCGGTGGTTAAGAAATATTGTTGGTAATAGCTTTTCTTAGCAGTTTTTTTTTTTCAAAATAGTACATTACGACACAAGTGCGAAAAACATGAAATTCGAAGGGAGTGTGTGAATCGACACGATTTACGAATTTCGTTTTTGCACGAGTCTCGTACGACGTGTTTTAGTGCAGATGGCCCTCCAAAGTTTTGGACCTGACGTAAAATGACACACTTCTCGCACTAGAGCCTAAAAAAGGCACCATCTCTACTAAAAATGCAATTTATGTAAGAATGCAGTACTCTGGAATACTCTGGATTCAGGAAATTGTGTAAGTTATGATGTGCGATTAATTTTATTAAAATCTTCAATAACATAATAAACAATGTTGTCTTAATTCCGGTTCAAAATTAATAAAAATATCATTAGACAATCTTACACAAATCGACATAGTTTCATGGTAAACTCCATTAAGGCTGATGTTGCACTACAGTGCTACAAAACACTTCGAAAACTAGACATAATTCTCGTATGAAATAATGTTAGGAAGTTTAAAAACAATAAAAAGGAGTAGTATTATCGGCAGTACCTACTGCCACAGGTATATTCAGAGTGAAATTTAGGTCAAGGACGCACTCGTGACCTTTTTGCTACCATCTTACGATTCTTTAAAATCTTTACGATATTAGAATGTCTTGGTGATGACTGATGACCTTTACAATAATATAAAGGCGGCTGTTCACAGTAGGCGTTGTTTAAACGGCCAAATTGAAAAGTCAAGTAATATCGCCTACATCGCTTGGTCGAGTTGTAGTCGTAGGCGTGAAAGGGTTGACACCTACGAATATTCCCACAGCGTGTAAACTCCAATCTAAGGGCTTTGAAATAACCTTTTGTGGACTCTTGTTGACGCTTTATAAATTAGGTTGTATTATGCCTATGTTTACCTGAAATTATATATTACAGCTGAAAAATATCGATTATAATTAAAGTCAATGCGGGTAAGACCGTCTATCAGAAAAATCCAACTACCAACTGATTTCCACCCTAACTCAATAATATAAGGCGCTTATGACGGACTTTCCTTACAAATAAAATATGCCGGACTTACCAACACTGACCTTAAGTAGAAAAGATGATTTCTTACGTCTTCTTTCTGTTTCAGATACGTTGACAATCTATCTTCGGTATCTGCATTGCTATCCGTATGATTCTCGATAGTTCCACCTTAACTTTATAATTAAAACGAAAGTTTATCCAGTAACCATGAGTTGGCGTTATCTACAGTAATCAAGTCATAGAAATTTCATCTTTCTTTCACTCTGAATACGGCTGTTTTTTTTTTCTATCAAGTGAGTGTTGTACAGTCAAAGACAATAAGGTGTAATACAAAAATGTTCAAAAATATGTCCCAGTGCACTCTAATTCTGTGTAATAAGAACGTCGTAACATATTTATGAGTGGATTCTTTCGATGCTTATTTTTGCACTTGACTATAGATACGACATTGAGTAACTATAGCAGCGATTTGCATACACGGCATTATATATGCGATTCAGGGCTCGATAGTCTGTATTGAAATCTAATATCCATCGAAATCAAATCAGTACAACATTACTGATTTAATCATCTTTAGAGGTCAGGATTATGTCAACTTTAAAATGTCAATGTGATAAACATTATCGTGAATGTTGACAAGTAAAATTACTATAGTTTTACTTTGGTGCCTATTATAAGGCACAGTAGATTATAATCACAGACCTTAAGCATTTAAAATAAAAGCTAGAATCGCATATCAGACTCCAAACGAAGTATTTAGAGGTGCCCAGTGTAAACGTAGTGTAAATACTGTACCGACGTGGTCCGCATATATAATTTGTATCAAACGACTAAGTTACTTCAACCGTCTTAATTAACTCAACTCCAGTGGACGAATGATCGTTAAATTTTAAGTGCCTAGTCGCTATAACTCCTTTAGTAATTTTGTATGATGACTCATTTAAGATGTTAAACCGACAAGGTACTAAACTGTACGTACGTGGATGTCGTGGTATTATTTCGCCAGAGATATTACGTAGGTTTTATGGCGGTGAGTTTTACGTCCGTTCTTGAGGGAGCTGTTGCTTTCAGATTAATTCGGGGCGGCTTCATCGGAGTCTGTGTAGGTGGATATTTCCCAGGCCGAAACTAGTTGCCTTTGTCATTATTACTAACATTAAAAAGCCCTTTAGTGCCGTGTGAACTTATAATTTGTTTAATGATGTTTCTGATTTATTTTGATTTTAAATAATATTAACCTCTCGTATGTTTAAATATATATCAAACGGGTTACTCACGTAATTTAAGTCGATAATTGCTCGACATGTTTCGATCCATTTAGAGGATCCTCATCATGGAGTACCCGCGACCAAAGCCTGATAATGATTTTAATGTCATAAACAGAAAACCATTCAATTGAAATTATACAATGTCAACAACTAAACTGCTTATTGTGATTGTGACTGCTTTCAAATTAATAAGACGATAGACTACCAGGCATCGTAAAGGTAGTGCTTCCCTTGCGTTATAATATAATAGCCGTTAATAATAGTATTAAAACAGATGTTATCCATTGAGCTCTAGATCCTGTATTAACAGTAGGTCAAAGAAAGCGACAGAGGCTGATCGCAACGCTAGTAAACCGATTAGACGCGAAGGCCGAAAGGCCTTACACGTAACAAGAAGCAGGGTATGATCCATCCGACATTTCGTCGCGTCGTGTCGTCACCGTGTCGTGTCGTCATAGTGGTCCCAAGTGGACTGCTATTCCCAGTTCGCTCTGCGCAATGTCTAGGAAGAACCAATACGTGCTATCCGCACCGAATTCTGAAACGCCAAGCTACCCTATCAAACGCAGTTTCGTTGAACTGAATGCTTACTGTCTAAGGATCAATCCGGATCACAAAGGAATTCTATGGAACATAATATATAAGGTCCGAATATTATGGATCTTTCAAACAATTTGCGATCTCCATAACTGATACAGCAGACAGATTTATTTCATAAGTTCATAACATAACGTTACGTTGTAAATTACACTGCATGTCAATTTACAAGACTATACATTATGAACATCAAAATAAGAAATGATACTCGTAACATTGTTAATAAAATGTCAACAAATAAAAAATCTGTTAACTAATATAACAATATGACTCGATTTAACCTTTTGGACGCCAATGACTGAATGAAAGACTAATTAGTAAGTCACAAAAAACAGAGCTAAATAAACCTACATGCACGTGCGTATGGTTCAAATTCAGTTTTAACACATCGGTCATGTGACGTCTGTGTGACAGCTTTGTATTGGACATGGCGTCGCAAAGGTTAAGGGCGAAAATGGTGAAATATTGACAATTGTTAATCTAAAATTAGCTTACGAATTATTATATTACGTCAAAAGATCACATGATCCTGGTTATTAGGCAATTGCGATACACTCGAAGCAAAAGGAATCTCACAGCCGGGGGACGAGCTGAATCATTTATTATCTATCACCCACAAACCCCGGCTTTCAAGCATATAACAATATTTTACGAGTTATTATTACCGTGGAGGCTAAACCGCTGGCGGGGTTGTGTAAACGAAAGATCAGAAATGCTAATCAGACTAATGTATTTTAAAGTAATGCGAATGTCAGCGATTTACGTACTACCTAAATAAGAACAATCTAATCTGATTATGAAGCTATGCAGATTTGGTTGCTATCTTATCGCAAGGTTATTATTTAATTTAATTTAATATCTCTTGCCGAAATGTTGCGAGTGCTGATATCACACGTTACATATCACACGCAATGTCAGCTACAAAAGATAACTCTTTTGACATATAAACATACCTTCCTTAACAACCCCAGTGAACTATGGTAAAAAGCTGGCGTAAAGAGCGATATTACAAAACTTTCTCAATCAAATATCACGGCAGTGTTTCGTAAGGGCCCAACTACTTGGAGCAACCCAAACAAGCCTATTGTGCATGTATGGATGTGGACAGGTATACAAATTGACCTAAATAAGCTATTATGCAAATACAAGGGCTGAACCGAAAAAATATCGGATATCTTTCGGCTTTACCTGAAAAATTGAGGATTCCGCAAAGTGGAACAGAGCGCCGGGTATCAAATGACTTATACTTTTGTTATGATAATGCGACTCTGAAATTAGCTACCGGGATGAAGCTTGGTGGGAAAATCGTTTGACGTATTTTTTTACGTAGGTACTAAAATCAAATTCCAGACCAGGAAATGTATGACTGTGGTATCTTCCGACCTATTCCTCATTTTCAACGTTGATAATAGACTTGATAATCTACCTATGGAATATGCAAAAAAATTCTTGTATCGTGAGATTTATTTAAGAATGTTCCATTTTTACTCACGTGCTTTTTTTAAATAACGTTACTGACAACGTCCATCTAGAGTATGCTTAAAACCCAAGAAGTAACAAAGTAGTTACGTTAATTGCATGCTTTTTCTACGGCAGTGAAATAAGTAAAGGTGCGTATAGTAAATAAGTAAAGTAAAGGTCAAACTAAAAGAGCATTCGCTGTTCTAACCTAACTCTACGAAATTCGATCGGTACACAAAACGTTATTGGTTGATTTCGTAGAACGGGCGCTAGAACAGCGAATGCTCTTTTGGTTTAAACGCACCTTAAGGTGATGACTAGCCGTCCTAGCAATTAGAAAGTAAATATTTATATTTTGATATTTATGTCAGGAATCCCGTACGATATAAACCTGGACAGTGACAACTTATTCCGATTACTGCTTACAGTGGCTCGCATAATGTCTACCCACGGAATTGGAACTAACATGCTATTGAGTCAGCGCCACAAGGAAATTAAATCGAATTTCTGCTTGAGCGGGCTGTGTATCTTTGAACCCTTTGAGTGTATCCGTTGAACAGACAGCGTGTATATATCTTAGTCGATACATTGCTAAACAAATCTAACGACATAAAGATCAAATTCGATGCAATTTCATTACATGAATTTATATTTACCCTTATTTAGACAAAAATAAGGGATGATCGTGTGTTCAAGCCTCCTTGGCATAATAGTGTTAATGATTCTGTTTCGAAAAAAAATCCAAAAAGTGGATCAAAGACCACGTCCATTATTTCGGACATTGTCGAATTAAGGGTTAATTAATTGTACTGTCACGCTATGTATATGTAAAAGTAAAACTATTAGGCATTCAAAATATTACAGCTAAGTTAGTAAACAAACAGATTTACCATCATAGTCAGGGGCATAAACATAAAGAAATAGACTTCCCTAGAGAAACTGCAAAGAACCATAAACAAAATGGGACCAAGTCCCTAATATTCTCGGGTCCACAACTCGCTCTACATATTTTAACAACCATCGCCGACTTGGTAACAACTTGCCAGAGTTACGCACTATTTACGGCTGTTCATATTATCAGCACAAGCCTGCTTTTGTTTCAATGTCAGAGACATTTCGCAATGTTAATTTATTTATCAATGGCGAAGTATGTCAAACTGACTGGCGTAGTATCAGCCACAATAAGCGATACCTGCTGGTTACAATATTATCTACGTAGGTGCCTACTTAAGAAAAAAATAACTTAAAATGAGTCTTTTTTTCGCGATTTCGGGGTTGGTCCCATTAGTCCCATACTAAAAGTTGACCCGTAAGACTTATACGGTGTGTGCGAGGTTATTACTGTTATTACTGACTCAGGAAACATCATGTATACTTTTATAGGCTTATAATCTCAGCGTTTGTCATTTATTGTGACATAAGTCACTTTTGTACTTAGATACACCCTAGTTAGAACGTGGCAGTGGCAGCATCGACGACACACGAAAAACAAATAAATAAATTTCGGTAGGTAAGGTACATAGAGGGCAAAAATATGTATACACTTTTGCACCTTATTTTCACGGCATAAGATAAGAAAGTGTATACATATTTATGCCCTTGACTGTACAAGTTAGAACGTAGCAGCAAAGACTAAGATAAAAAATTAAGCGTTTACGCCGCGATTTGGGCTCCACTATTCACTGAAGGTGCGTTCAGACCAAAAGAGCATTCGCTGTTCTAACCTCCCACTCTACGAAATTCGATCGTTACACAAAAGGCACCTTCTGGGCAAACTCACTCCATCGTAGGCCACGTCTCTGCCCTTGGCTAGTCTGTGGCCATGAGTAAGCCTATTTCAAATAAAAAAAAAAAACGTGATTGGTTGATTTCATAGAGCGAACAGCAAATGCTCTTTTGGTCTGAACGCACCTTTATGATCAAGTGGAATGTAGCCACTTTGTTGTGACAATATAAAAAAAGTCAAGTACTCACATGGCGCCGGGCTAGGTGGTTCTGCGCAGATCCCGATCGATTTGCTGGGATCGTCGATCAGCGCCTGCGCGATCTGGTAGTCGCCGAGCTTGGTCTGGATCTGCTGACTCTGGCGGTCCTTGTTGCCCGTTACCTGTCAAAAGAGCCAGAGAGAGATGTGAGATACGGCAAGACTTAGAGCAGAATAAATAAGGCTTGTTTGGTTTTTAACCACTTGACAGCCATACGCATAGGCTCCGAAGCGGTTCGAAAAACAGCGGTTGTAGATAGTTCCACAAGAGTTGAGCTCAAGCACACAATGACAAAAATGGCGGTCCTTGTTGCCTGTTACCTGTCAAAAGAGCCAGAGAGATGTTGAGAGATATGGCAACACTTAGAGCAGAATAAATAAGGCTTGTTTGGTTTAAATAAGTCCTTAACCACTTGACAGTCACACGCAAAGGCTCGGAAGCGGTTCGAAAAACAGCGGTTATAGATAGGTTCACGAGAGTCGTGTGCGTGACACATTAACATGTCATGTAAACACAAGGGAAATTTGAATTTGTTAGTGTTCTCTCTTACTGGCAGCAAATTTAATTACAACTTTAAGATTGACCAAAAAATTTGTTCAAGGTATTTGCTTCAATATTTTGACTCAAGTCACACTAAGTCATTCATTCATTCATTTTTTTTTTTGCAATTCGTACTTTGTTTAGATAGGTGTGTAATCAATCATTCACCTCAACAGTGGGGAAATTACCTATAGTATTGGCTGATTTCCAAAGTTTTCAGTCTACTCCGAACTGTCATAATCATAAGAGCACGAACTTTTTAAGAACTTTATTCTAATCTAACTAAACCCGTTATTTGATAAATGACACTGACAGAGTGACAAGTTGACAACATGACCTTCGCTGGAATAAAACAGTTTTTAAGGCTCTAAACCAGTTAGTTTTACAGGAACTTTATGATTAAGTTCCTTTAAAAACCGGTAAAAATATAAGTGTATAACGAACGAAACCGAAATAAAAAGGTCGAACCGGTTAGAAAATTTTACCGGTATACGAGTCCTGGTCTGGTCACACGATAGCATAGTATCCTAAACCAAAATGCTTCTAACCATCCGCGGATATCTAACTATGCGAATTTACTATATCGAATTATGATTGAAAGAAAAATGATTTCGTGAATTGGACTGTCAAATGAAAGGAGTATTGTTTACTGCATCGATCAAGGTACCTACATCCTACATGTATGAAGAAAACACAACGGGGCTACTAATACCTAAGTAATATTTTGCTGAAGTAAATGATCCTACACGGCGATAAAAATACTCGTACCCATTTAGCGCGAGCCGCGAGCGCGGCAAGACTTTGAAAATGGATATAATTGAAGAAGCCGCTGAAATATTATACGGATTATCACTGTAAATACATCGTAAAAGACAACTACAATAGTGTGAATAAATATCACTATCAAGATACACCGTGATTTCTAATAACCCGAAAGATTTTAACAGTGTGTTCCTGACCACATTTAGAAACTATAATGTCGTATAAACTTTTCTGGATATCGCCTAGTTTCAGAGTTATTACCAATTAAAAATAAACATATTTTCTAATTGTAACTCGGTACAAAAGGTCTTTTTAACGGCGTTGGTGCCATTATGGAGAATAGTCTCACTAACCTCATTAATAGATGTCAAAAAGTGAGAAATAAAACCTTTTAAAAATGAGGTTTTTTAAAAAATGTTTTGTTTGTTTTTACATCAAAAATGCGTGGTTAAAATCTTTCGGGTTATTAGAGACCACGGTGTATATTGGAGCGTCCACGGTGCTCAAAAATATCTGAACGCTTTGAATATAGAGGTTTGATGGCAACTGACAATAGACAGGAACAGTATAATCTAAATAATCTTACGAACGTGACAAATTCCATACAACTCCTTATCCTTTGAACAATGAAAGTGTGACGTCCCACCGGGACTCCGAACATGTTGCTTGTCCAAACACAATTTGTCGGAGGTAGGAAATTGCATAGCGTCCTTCTCGGTACGAGGTCGCGTCCTAAATGAGACTGCTCAATGTCAAGTCGAGAAGTTGAGAACATAATGCTCTAAATTGGGTCATATAAACAAAACAACATCACTAAACTATAAATAATTATATTAATTCTGTACACACACGCCAACACGGTTAACCGAACACTCGAAACTCGAAACCCTTATTATGTTTTTCTTAGAGTATTCACACCATGATGGCTTCACCGTTTGATTGAAAACATCACTTTTTATATCAGGAAATATAATGCAATTTTTTCTGTAACTTGCAAATCGTGACAATATTATTTGGGCGTGTAATTTCGAACTCCTACTTGTTTTGAAATACCTCGTATCGAATAATCGTTTTTGCATAGCCAAGATTTCAATTGGATCAAGTTTTTCCGGGTTTTTAGATAACTACGTCCGTGACATGACAGATTTTTTATATCTGCTACCTAATATGTTTCGCGTGACGTATACGAGTACATATACACACATGAACATGACGTTGGGGATTATAATCGTTTTACAGTTTATCACTTGCAAATAATCATTGTTGTTGATTTGAAGAACGGCGTAAGTTACACAAGTATAAGTAGACAATGTATGTAAAATGCAATTGTGCTGTAAATTAGGGTTGGCAACCGTACTATATTATATAATGTTGTACTACCTATATTTCGGTTCTTTGTACTCATAGGCCGCCTCTCTGCCCTCGGCTGTCTGTGGCAATGAGTAAGCCCATTTCACATAAAAAAAAAACTATATACACTTGAAGAAGAACTTATATCTTGGCAGTTCTTACATAATACTTTTTTTTAATCATATAGCAAAATTTTATCTCCTTAAATGCAAGTGCATATCCTTAGCAGTAAGTATATAATTCATTACATTTTAATCTAAAATGGAGACTTGTCATAAAGTACTATATATTTTACAGCGTACTATATTTTACGGGTGTTTTTTTTTTGGTAAATACAATAAAACACAAAAAAACTTGGCAAGCCTATTCTAAATAAGAGATGTCAATGAATCAGACGCCTAAATCATTTTATTTATACGGGCACTAACGGTTTACATTACAAAATAAGTACAATCGTTAAAAAAGATGATCCAGATACATGCAAATGTGTTTGGCTTTCAAGACACAACCCGTCTTACTAATGAAAACTTATATGAAGCCAGGTAATAAAAGTAATATCGGAATGAAAGCTCCAGGGCAATCGTTCAGCTGTAGACGTAGTAATTGCACACCTGCCATCTAGCACGGCCCCACCGTGCTTAACAAGAATAGTTCCCACACAACTCGGTGTAAATCAACAATGCGATTGTGAAAACGTGAGATGACAATAATCATTTAAGATTACAAGAGCTACTTGGAAATTAAAGCTAGTCAAACATAGCTTTATGTTGATTTTCGATTTCCTTTAAACCCTTAGCACATGATTGGTGCGACAATATGACGCTGTGAAATAAACTATATCCGTCCGTCTTTTATTAATATTAGTCCGTGGGCTAGTCGGCCTGAAATTAGAAAACGAGAGATCCACCATCTTTGATTGGCCCCCATTTTTGTTAGGTAGCACTTATAAATGGCTATCTTGCATTTTTGATGTTTTTATAAGCTTACCTAACAGCCGTGAAAAGGAAAATTTGTACCTCCTAATTTTAACCATACCTGTCATACAACGGAAATCTTGAAATAGCCCGTATGCCTATTAGCTACCACTTTGAGATGTCTATCATACTTTTTTAACAACCTTATGAATATGTCTAACTACTGTAAAAAGGACACTTGGTACCCCCAAATTATACCGTTTCCTAATTTCAGACCGACTAGCCCACGGACTATATACCTAGTTAGTAAAAGGATCTATCTCTCGGCGACATACTTAAGTCTCCTGACATGCTACGAACTCCTGAAAGACCATTGACAACATTTTAAGAAACCCCGCTAAGATCTAATAGAACCTGCGAAATTAGACATGAAATAAAAACTTCTACTGGTAGTAAAAAACGTATAAGCATACTACAGTGTAAGCGAGATGCAAATAAAGTAAGTCACAGTCACAAAGAAACTAATAATTGCTGCCGTGACAAAGTCATGGTATAAATACTGGAATGATTAAGACATAATCCGGTAAACGAATTGTGTGCTTACCCTGACCTCTTTTAATTCTCAGATCTTCCAAAGTCCGACCATCGCTACGATATCTCGATATAAATTATATAAATCACCCCATTAACGGGATAGAGTGAGCTTCGACATACGAACCTCCTGTGTTAATAAATCGTACGTGCGTGAACCATCCAGATCATTCTTCAAAAGCGGTCGGTTACCGTCTCGTTTCCACGATCGGTTTATTCCGTCTGTTTGTGAAGGATAACGCTAGTCGGCTTTTGCCAGACGTCCGAATGGGCCGGCACGGTCGAGTCAACGCCCTGTGCGATTCTGGGGCAAACCCGTGGCGCCGAGAGGACATACTCAAGGAGGATTGTCCCGCGAGGCGATACATATCGGAATCATTATAACGAGACAGGTGGTTTCGAATACAATGTGTTTATTTTAATAACACAATGGATGCTAAAATAAAGGCGGTCTAGAAATAGGTTCGATTGTTTACTCGTATAGCTGTGTAAATTTGGGATCTGTGTAAGTTCTCTTTTAATAAACAACCGGACATAACTACTAAAGGTCAACGATGACTACGGGAGAACATTGAACTCGAGCGTCAGCAAACAAAAATTCATCAGTATGATAGCTTTTGTCCTCGAGTAACGAAGTAACGATTTGTCACTAGAAGCAAAGACAAATAAATAATAAAGTTAAGCAAAGTAATTACAATGGTGTGTTTTATATGATTTGGACGAGGTTTCGCGGGTGCGCGAATTTAGCGAAGGACTCCTAGGGCCTCCCGAATGATTATTTTATATATTCTTAACACTTCAATTTACCCTTTATATCTTTAACACAGTAAAAAGCGTAACCGTGACAAATGTAGGTCATAGCACCAAATAAAGAATATGAAGGCCGTAGACCCCAATAAGTGACATCATCTTAAAGAACAAATAATTAAGGCAATATTTTACTTTATTCTGGAGACATGTGTATACACGGTGTAACGTCAGCATTCCGAAAGATTTTAATGCTGGATTCCTGACCATATTTAGAGTCTTTAATGTTATATAAAATTTCCTGGATTCGGCTTGGTTTGGATAATCAACCTTTTTAAATAAGTTTTTCGACGTAACTCGTCATTTAACTTCTTTTGGATTACAATGCTACCACAATGTGTTCTAATATTACCACACCTTTTGCCTGACAATCAAAAAATACGAATAGACTTGACGAAATAACCTCTACCTAAAAAAAACAATTGAAATAAATAATTGAAACAAATTGTTGTTATGATAAAAAGTACTGGAAATGTTAAAAAGTATTCTAATCGGCCTAAAAAAAAAACAAAAAAAAAATTTTTTTTGGTGGAATTGACATTAGGTCTCATAATATTTTTTGTTTACTTTGATGTCTAGAATGCATAGTTAAAATCTTTCGCAATGCTCGCGTAACACCGTGTATACACGATGCTCGTGAGCATGCCGAAAGATTTTACTGCTGAATTCCTGAGCATATTTAGAGTATGTAATGTTGTATAAAATTTCCTGGATTCGGCTTAGTTCCAGAGATAATTAACCTTTTTTCGAAATAAGTTTTTCGACGTAACTCGTCATAAAACTTCTTTTTGATTACAATGCTACCACAATGTGTTCTAATATATTATAAAGGAAATTTTATTGGAAATGTTAAAAAGTATTCAAACAGTCTTCAAACACAAATTAAGTCAAAATTATTTTTGTTGTTTTGATTGTTGTTCTCAAAAATGTGCCTGTGTAGGTATGTTTTTCAATGGCATGCAATTTATTAAGGCGTATTGGAATGACAGAGCCTGTTGCTTCTAATTTTATTAGCACGGAAGCCTTTCTGTGTCAAAAAAATCGCCTTTTAGAGCGGTCTAGCCCTAATGACCTGGCCACGACATTGGTCTAATAAGATGACCGGTGGCGAGCGAATCCTGGAAGCCGAAGCTGGAGCGAGATATGGGAACTCCCTCTCGCACGTACACACCGTTTGATCTTAGAAAAGCCTTCGGAACACACGAAGGTAATACTGCTGTCCTGCTTTATATTGTGTTAGCAGTGATTGTAAGCCCGACGTCTCTTTCACGGATCCGAAAGGTTTTCTAAATTCAAGCGCAGTGAATGGTTTTCCGCTAAGCCGATCGCCTTAGACTAATGTCGTGGCCAGGCCAAACCGTTCGGACCACCAGTCCTTATTTTTCCATGACCCCGCTAGACGTTTGTAACGTTAGACGAACGTCGACCCGGCCGTGGCGAGAGGACGCCCTAGGTGACTCCCTTCGACTTTCCAGGTAGGACGCGCTGAGGGTGCGTGATCTATGAATGTGGGTTAATCGAATAAGTAACACTTAACATGATTTTGATTTGATTTATATATTGAGATAACTTGCAGTCACGGTTCGGAATCGAGTTTCGGACTCAAGTCACTTTCACGGTAAAGGCCACGAGCGTGTGTCGTGCAAGCGGTGTGCCATCTACTATGACATTTCCGAAACTATAATTCGCACGTCCACGTGCTGCACACGCACCCGGTGTGGCTTAGCTTTAATTGTAGCATTTTTTTTTGTTTCCTTTGCAAAAGTAGTATTTTAACAGTACAAAATATGAAAAACTACTAATATTCGACTTTTATAAGGTAAGGTATACTTCTTTTTATAACTAGTGGTCGAACAATGGGAGCATAACTTTAACAAAACTTGTGGAGCTGACATTATTGAGTTTAAAAGCCCTAAACTAACTAAAACACTTATACTAAAACCTAAACTAACTAAAACACTTATAACTTGACACTCAAATATTGGATATTCTAAATTTAGATATGGCCACAAATTTACCATACCTACCATAAATTTATTTTTCTTGCTTTTTTATCTTACAAAGTGTCAGTTTCACAAGTTTTGATAAAAATTGTCTCCCAATGTTCGACCACTAATTGTAACTGTCCGAGTGTAGGTATTAAATACTATACAATTATACGTGTATGTACCTACACATACTTTTCAGCAAATCATCACCTTCCCGCTTGTGGCCACATTGATAACACGGTTTTAATATGCTTAACATGATATCATTTCATCCCATAAATGCGCGGTCCATCTAAAAACCCTGCATGCCTCTTGTCTTTGTGATAATTTTCTTGATGTATACTTAAATTAATAATCTGGTACCTACTGTATAAATGAGAAACCTTGACATAGACACAGAAGGTTCTATTAATTGTAGATAGTACCTACTAAGAAGGAGCGTCCTTGAGCAACAACCCTGAAAGTCGCAAGGAAGCAATCCCTCCAGACTTCAAGTGTGAATGCTAGTCTGTATAGAGCAAGGTTAGTGCGACCTCCTTTCAGAAATATATCATCTTAAGCTGAACTTAATCCAGAAATCCGGATGTTTGGAGCAGTTCGCGGTGGTGTAGATACTAAAGGTTAGTTCGGTAGATTGATAATGGGCAGCAGCGTCATCAATGACATCATAATGGATAAACTACTGCGATATCCAACCCGCTTGCCCAGCGTGACGATTATAGACATTACATTCTAATTCGTCCACTGAAATAGACTGATGTGAATACAATAATGCACATAATAATTAAACCCTCAAAATAATTTTATAACACTCCGCGAGTTGGTTTGTTATTAAATGCTCACATTTGCTTTCGAAAAGTAATGCTCTACCGCTTGTTATTTTCTAATTCAATGTCAAATTTGCAATATAATATTATTTACTAAAGTAAATATAAATGTATTGTTACGCCGGTGGCATGATAAAAAAACTACAAAAGTAATTTTAGACACGTTAGAAGCGTTTTCAGCAGGCTGTAATACGTTTTCAGGCCGTTTCAGAAGGTCCTCTTTCACATACTACAAAATCAAATATTCACCCCAGATACCGTCGTTTTCAGGCGCCTGAAACATGTTTTCAGGCCGTTTCAGGATACCCTCTATCGGATGGCGCAATAATTCTCTCGCTACGGTTGTTGCTAAAGTACTTGACAGTCTCCTTGGTAAACATCTGGATAAGCACATTAAACTCCACGATGCGCAGTTTGGCTTTAGACCGAATCTTTCTTGTGAAAGTGCCGTCCTGTGCCTCAAGGAGACTGTAAAGTACTACACCAATAGAAAAACCCCAGTGTACGCAGTTTTCCTTGATCTGTCAAAAGCCTTTGACCTTGTCGCTTACGATAAACTATGGAAAAAACTAAGTGCTGAGACGAGTGTACCTAGAGAATTGGTATCCCTGTTCAGGCACTGGTATAGCAATCAGACCAATTGTGTGAGATGGGCACGCTCTTTCTCGGATGAGTATAGGTTGGAGTGCGGGGTGAGGCAGGGAGGGTTGACGTCTCCCACGCTCTTCAACCTGTATGTCAACGCGCTTATCGAGGAGCTCTGCGGCACGGGTGTGGGATGCCATATAAATG